>VZTO01016730.1:86170-159311 GCA_013400615.1 Syrrhaptes paradoxus | reverse complement strand
TATTGTTACTATGGATTATTATCTAATATCTAATTATCTTAGTCTCTTCATTTAATTAAAACTGATTATTGTGTAGCATAAAATTATATTAAAAGATATAAAAAAGCAGTAATTTCATTATTTTTCTTAGTATTTTTTTCTCAGAAAAATATGCAGAATTTTCATCTGGAGGTGAAAAAACAGAAAGTGTGAGGTTTTTAACCAGTCTCTTGAAAGGGCTGGATCAGTCTCTGAAATCAAAATGTGTTGCAGTAAAGACATAAAATTCTCAGTGACAACAGAGAATTAGGATGTCTGTAGCATTTCTTCTAATTTTAGACAATCTTTCTCTTACTGACTCCGAAAGCCCAGTGATGATGGCAGTCACAGCCCCTCACCGAGCACTTTTGAAAAACATTTTAGTCATTTTCACTTTTGTCTCTTGTGAAGACGACAGTGGTTGACACTTTCCAGACGGCTTTGAGTCTTGATTTTTTGTATAACCTTTCCATTGAATTCAAGCACCGTAACATCTCATGACACCCAGTAATTCTGCTTTTTGGCATGATTCTGTTCTGTTCTGTTCCCTTCATCAAGTTAAAAACTTAGCACACTGTTGCTTCCTCGGCTTGAAAGTAAGGCTCATAGATACTCCTAGCGTAACATTTCCCCTGCTCTAAGAAGTTGGAAAAGGAGAATTGGCACAGTGTGAGGGTGTTGAATTCCTTTCTTCTCCTAGACTGTCTTCTAGAAACATACTCTGCTGGATTGTGCCCAAGGTGTATTCCACTTGGTCTGTCAGCAGCCAGGAACGCTGCTGCAGGGGAAGGTGTGAGAATCTTGAATAGAAGATGTCAGCTGCCCTCATTTTGGTCTTAGAGTGTCAATGTTAAGCCAATTTCTCATTCTAAGAAATAGATGAATGAAAGAAGTTATATCTTGATTTTTGGAAACTTGAAGATGTTCTTCATGTTATATGTATGTAATCATATAGTTTCTCTTGAACTGAGTTGAATTGATGGCTTTTGGCAATATATTGGTGGCAAGTTTCACCATTTATGTAGTCTTGGCATAGCATTTTGAAATGTAATGTCCTCCACGTGCTGCTGGTTTTTGTATGTACTCAGTGTTTACATGTCGGTGTTACCTCCAGCAATAGTGGGAGGAGGGTATTTGCAGAAGTCGCACTCTGAGCTGTTCTTTCATTTAGTCTTGTCTGAGTTAGAGCTTTACCTGTTGTTAGCCTCTTCTTACTCTCACGAGCTGCATAGGTGATTTCTTCTGCAGGTACTCTTCTAGGGGCTTTTCATCGTGGTCATAAAAGAAGCTTTGTCCTAGAGCGCATCAGAAGCATGGAATTTCTGGCTTTCAGACTGAAGTTTGTACTTCTTGATGGTGCATTGCTGTGTTTTTTCTGGAGGGAGTACATCTGGGCTGTTAGCAGGAGGAAATGAAGCCATCCCTACTCAAAACATGACTCTCTACATGTTTGGCAGCAGTGTTGGGTCATTTTCTTTCCCCTCTGAGCACGTTCTTCTGAGGAAGACAGTTAGCAAGCCTCAGAGCCTTTCTACGAAGCCATCCTTGGTGGTTTCTGTGCAAGAGTCCCAAAATTATCATACAGGCCAAACCTGTCTCTGTTTCCTTGTCTACTTCACACCATCTGGGCTATTTTCAGGGTATCCCTATCCTCATTTGGTTTGTATTGTTATTTTTCACACTTTTCCACCATCTCTTGTGTGAGATTAGAACAGAAAGTTCTCCCTCTTTATTATTATTCAATTAGGACTCGCACCAGTATATAACCATGTTACTCTTCAATGTCTTCCTTTTTTCTTGAATTTTTAGAGAGATTTTGACTCTATGCCAGCCCACAAACATCCAGATTTCCCAAAGTAGTGCATTCCTTAGTGAAATGCACTTTAATGGCAGAGATTTTATTTAGTTTTCATACCTCGACTTGGTGAAAGACGTGTGAGTATCAGGTAATACAGCCCGAGAGAGGTCTACTCATGGGCTCTGTCCTAACTCTATTCAAGCAATATTTATTTACTAAAGTTTTCCCCTTATGAAACAGGCTCTATCAACCTGCCATACATATACAGCTCCCTAATTGTCAACATCGCTGCCAGATTTATACACCTCCCTAGTTGTCAGCATCATTTGGCCCCCAAAGCGAAGCTTTTACGAGTTGATTGCTTCAATAAGAGAGACATAACTTTCCTTAGTTCAACACCTTTTCAGGGACAGACTGTCAAATCCCACACAATGTCTGCAAAGGGATGTCACTTCATCTTTACCTCTTGTGGAAAATGATTGATATATTTGACTCCCTTCTGGTCTGGGGACTTTGGATGCCCTTAATTGGTGGCATGCAGGTGACAATAGTTTGCGTATCGGTGGGCTGGAATTGTGTACCATCCCTGGCACTCATTTAGGACAACACAGTCAACTGGCAGCTTGTGCCACATGAACAAAGGATGGTGCAAGATTTTTTCCAGTATCTAATTGTCCTTTGGAATAGGAACTCGAATTTTCAGATTCTTTTATCCAGAGAGCGTGAATCTCTTTGTGGATGATCCTGGTAATGTATATCCTGTAAGTGCTCAAAGTAAAGTGAGATGCAGCACCAATACTGGTGGCTCCAGCATAAAGCAGGTGAGAATTTTGGTTTTAAGATATGAATCCTTTGTCTTGGAGACTTGAACTTTTTTGCTGTTTATGATCTTCAGTACGTCGATGTTGGCTTTGCACCAAAGTGTCTTAAAATGTCATCCTTTGGAATGCCTTTCAGGGAAAGAACAGATCCTTCCAAACTTTAGGAGCATAGTTAGGAATAATAAATATGTGTCTGCTGACAGTCTCAGTTGCCCCATATTTTGCTCCAGGACTCTGGCCACCATGTCACTGCCAATGACATATATGCTAGTTTATTCCTAGACTTCTCTCTAGAGCAATGCAACTGATTTGATGCAGGAGGTGAGGTAAATCTTTCAGTGCAGCCAAATACAGCCAGAAACAGTAAAGTTAGAAACTGCTTTATCTGTGGAGAATAAATGGTCTGGTTTTTGGTAAAAAGGGGTTAGGAAGGGAGGAGAAGCCACAGCTTATTTGCTGAGCCTGTTGTGCACACCTTCGGTGTCATGCTTAGCCTTTAAGACCGGCANTGCTGGTTTTTGTATGTACTCAGTGTTTACATGTCGGTGTTACCTCCAGCAATAGTGGGAGGAGGGTATTTGCAGAAGTCGCACTCTGAGCTGTTCTTTCATTTAGTCTTGTCTGAGTTAGAGCTTTACCTGTTGTTAGCCTCTTCTTACTCTCACGAGCTGCATAGGTGATTTCTTCTGCAGGTACTCTTCTAGGGGCTTTTCATCGTGGTCATAAAAGAAGCTTTGTCCTAGAGCGCATCAGAAGCATGGAATTTCTGGCTTTCAGACTGAAGTTTGTACTTCTTGATGGTGCATTGCTGTGTTTTTTCTGGAGGGAGTACATCTGGGCTGTGAGCAGGAGGAAATGAAGCCATCCCTACTCAAAACATGACTCTCTCTACATGTTTGGCAGCAGTGTTGGGTCATTTTCTCTCCCCCCACAATCAGGATATAAGATCTTNATTAGAACAGAAAGTTCTCCCTCTTTATTATTATTCAATTAGGACTCGCACCAGTATATAACCATGTTACTCTTCAATGTCTTCCTTTTTTCTTGAATTTTTAGAGAGATTTTGACTCTATGCCAGCCCACAAACATCCAGATTTCCCAAAGTAGTGCATTCCTTAGTGAAATGCACTTTAATGGCAGAGATTTTATTTAGTTTTCATACCTCGACTTGGTGAAAGACGTGTGAGTATCAGGTAATACAGCCCGAGAGAGGTCTACTCATGGGCTCTGTCCTAACTCTATTCAAGCAATATTTATCTACTAAAGTTTTCCCCTTATGAAACAGGCTCTATCAACCTGCCATACATATACAGCTCCCTAATTGTCAACATCGCTGCCAGATTTATACACCTCCCTAGTTGTCAGCATCATTTGGCCCCCAAAGCGAAGCTTTTACGAGTTGATTGCTTCAATAAGAGAGACATAACTTTCCTTAGTTCAACACCTTTTCAGGGACAGACTGTCAAATCCCACACAATGTCTGCAAAGGGATGTCACTTCATCTTTACCTCTTGTGGAAAATGATTGATATATTTGACTCCCTTCTGGTCTGGGGACTTTGGATGCCCTTAATTGGTGGCATGCAGGTGACAATAGTTTGCGTATCGGTGGGCTGGAATTGTGTACCATCCCTGGCACTCATTTAGGACAACACAGTCAACTGGCAGCTTGTGCCACATGAACAAAGGATGGTGCAAGATTTTTTCCAGTATCTAATTGTCCTTTGGAATAGGAACTCGAATTTTCAGATTCTTTTATCCAGAGAGCGTGAATCTCTTTGTGGATGATCCTGGTAATGTATATCCTGTAAGTGCTCAAAGTAAAGTGAGATGCAGCACCAATACTGGTGGCTCCAGCATAAAGCAGGTGAGAATTTTGGTTTTAAGATATGAATCCTTTGTCTTGGAGACTTGAACTTTTTTGCTGTTTATGATCTTCAGTACGTCGATGTTGGCTTTGCACCAAAGTGTCTTAAAATGTCATCCTTTGGAATGCCTTTCAGGGAAAGAACAGATCCTTCCAAACTTTAGGAGCATAGTTAGGAATAATAAATATGTGTCTGCTGACAGTCTCAGTTGCCCCATATTTTGCTCCAGGACTCTGGCCACCATGTCACTGCCAATGACATAAATGCTAGTTTATTCCTAGACTTCTCTCTAGAGCAATGCAACTGATTTGATGCAGGAGGTGAGGTAAATCTTTCAGTGCAGCCAAATACAGCCAGAAACAGTAAAGTTAGAAACTGCTTTATCTGTGGAGAATAAATGGTCTGGTTTTTGGTAAAAAGAGGTTAGGAAGGGAGGAGAAGCCACAGCTTATTTGCTGAGCCTGTTGTGCACACCTTCGGTGTCATGCTTAGCCTTTAAGACCGGCAGAAAAATAAGGTCCTTCAGAAGACTTTTGTGTTATCTTGTGGTGTGCTGAGGCGTCCAAGGGACTCTCTTTTATCAAAGAAGGGGGACAACAATTGTGCAAATGCTATGGAGCAGGTAAAATGAAATCACTTCGGATCGGTAAGTCTTGTTCATCGCACACCAGGAGTCAGCTGATGGCTCTCGAGCAGCAGCTGTGACTTCTTTGCAGAGTATTTCTATAGTAGACACCAGTAGTAATGGCTGTTTAACGTTTATGTTGAACATGCTGTTGCTGAGAAGTTAGAGTTGTTTGCATTTTGGATGGCAGTCCTTCAGTTTTTATAGAAGTGGCTATTCCGAAGCCCTCCTGGAGGAGGTAGTGCTCCTGCAGAGGAAGCACTGCAGGCATTGCTCAGTAGGTAGGGTGCAATTACCCGTGGAGGAGCACTTAAAGGGAGAAGACCTGCTACTTTTCTGTAGCTGTTAGCTGCTCTCAGAGATGTGAAGTGAGTGCATTCACAGGTTTTCCTCTCGCCCTTTCTGCTATTTACGTTTGCAGCTCATTTCTTGGGAAGTCCTAAGAAAGAACTGTGTGCTGCTTTCTCCCTTCCTAGGGCTGTGCTGTGGAAGGGAAAGGGCTCGCTTTCAGATCTCAGGGGATCAGAAAGGAATGGTGTTACTGCATGTTTGCAAATAGGTATCACCAACAGTAGGGATGTATGCATAGGCAATAAGAGCGTCTAGCAAGTAGCTATTACAGGTGATTGATAAGCATTTAGTGTTTTTTTTTTTTTATTTAGATTGAGATCTTCTTAGAGGAATCCTACTCTCTGCCTCTATGCAGAGCGCTTTTTCCAAGTCCCCAGTTATTCCAGTTGCTGTCTCCTGATACTGCAAAATGAAGTACCAGTAGTATTTCAGATACCTGTGACTCAGAAACATTATAGTGCTTTATTAGCTCATTCTGTATATATCCCAGCCCATGTCCAGAGGGTGTTTTCCTTTAGGGGTGTGCTAACACTGGAATTTCTCCAGCTCTCGTTTTCTGTACATTTGTTGCACGTCCTTTGGCACCGCCCAAATCCCCTGCTTGCACATTCAGCGGCTTCTCTCTTCAAAATACTCTCATTACTCAGCAGTCCAACATTGTCTCATTGCTGCATTTCCAATATGAGATATAGTAGCTTTTTTTAAAAAAAATCAGTTATTCCTGTAACTGTATTTGGTGAAGTCCAAAAGAGGAGGGAAAAACCCCAGCAAAATCCTTCTAACTTTGCAGTACCTTAGGTATTCTATGGTTTTCTGTCTCTGTCTAGAAGCTTTCTGAGCAGATAGGATAAATAGTCAGGCCTTAAAATGGAAAATTAAAAATGAAGAAAAGGCATAAAGATTTTCAGCCGTTAACAGCTTAACAATGGGATGATTGTGTGTTTTAATATATCTTCTGTTTCTCTATATTTACAGCTAGATGCTTTTAGTCTGGGAGATTTTTACACACTGCTTTTGAGACATCCATATGCCCCTGCTGGTAACGAGGCTTCTGGAAAAGGCAAGAGACAAAAGTTTTGGGATAGAAATGAACCCTTTTATGTCTTGCACAGCATTTCCATCCTTTTTAGTGAAGTCGTATAGCTTTATACAACCTGTTTACTTAGGTGCACTGTTCAATAAAAAGTGTCAGTAGTGTGAGTTATAACAAACTTAAACCAAACATAACAAGACCAGATCATAATAATTTTACCAAATTATCACAGAGTAGCATTAATGTAGTGCAATTTACTGTTGGGTGGAGAAAGGTTAGTGAGGCATGTGTCACCCTGACCGCTACTCTCTGAATTAAGTGGTGGCATTGCAAGTCAGTTCTGCTTTGTATAAGGAGCATCTTCTGCTAATGAGTGTTAAAAGTGATTAAACCTCATGCAGGAAAACCGGTGGTTTTTAGAAAACAGCTGTAGGTGTATGGAAGATGCTGGGAGTATAGGTCAAATATGTATAAGCTGAACAAAGCAAGTAATTGCTGTAAGAAAAGCAGAGATCTCTAGTGAGAGTTAGGTGTTGATGTGGATGGAAGGTGTAAATCAACCAGCAGAAATAAGGGATGGACTCCAGGGAGACATGTACTGAGAAATACAAAAAAAAAGGAAAACAAGCTTCAGTTTGTGCTGAATGAGAACCTATGCCTTTGGTACCTGCAGAACAGCAGGTGGATGCATAAGGACTTGGCTGGGATCTTCCCTCTGGCACCTCATCCTGCAATCAGTGCTGTGCTTCTGGCAGTTTGGGTGGCATCGATGGACTCATCTGCTTGAAGTGACACTTGTTTCAGTCCCAGGAGGTTTTTGAACACCAGTGCAGGTACCCTTTGTGTCTCCTGCTGCTGTCTGGGGAGTTACCTTTCCTGCAGGTGTTTCTGTGATGCACTTGCCCTTACCCTGTGTAATGGTGAGTTGAGGCACATGTAAGTGAGGCGTATTAAACACTGCAACACAGAACTTGCAGGAATATTAGAAGCAGTGTGGATGTATGAGAATCTGGAATGTATTATTTTACATTAGCAAGACTTGATGTTTCTCCCTTAGGTAGTGCTCTGAGAGATCACTGGTTCACTGTGAGAACCCAAGGAAGACACTTCGTGCTCTAGCAGGCAATAAACTCAAGTCCATAATTTGTTTTCTGTTTTAATAAATCTGTAACTGAGTCAAGTATTAAAATTCAAGTTTAAGTAGAAAATTATTTGAATGTAATTTCTGTGAATGATAGAACGATGTCTATGAAACAACTGAGGCTGAATAATTACTTGCTTTTCAACTCAAATTGCATTATATTTAATCTCTTCTACTATTTTAGTAATTGTAGGGCATACTACTCTTGCTATACCTATATTCAATTCTATTCAGAGTAAAAGTTTCTAAGGAAGAAAATCCATTTTGGAAGGATTTAGAAATAACTGTTGTAGCTGACCCTGCTTGGGAAGGGGGCTTGGAGTGGGTGATCTCCAGCGGTCCTAGCCAACCTCCACGATGCTGTGATCTCTGTGCCCTTGGGATGCGAGCCTTGGAGATGTCGCTGGACACAATATGCAGACAGCTCACACCTGGGTGAAACTGCTCTCCTCTGTGCCGGGATGTTCGCTGGCAATCTTGTATGGCAAGTTTAACCCGGACGCTTTCACATCAGCCTTCGGACTTGTTACCTCCTAGCACTGCAGCGCCTTCCATTACAGTGGGAGTTGAGTAGGATATGGCATAAGAAGCCTTTTTAATAAGTCTTCTCTTTTGTCCTTATTAACGGTTATTGAGAGCAAATGATGGTGATTTAAAGGTCAATGAAAACTGGCTTAAAGGACGCTATTGTCTAACAACTGGAAATTTTCCATTTTCCAATGAGCTGTGGCAGCCCAAGTTGTTGAAGTAAATGAAAGGACAGTGATCTCACTTGTTTGAGTACTTCACAGTTTAAATAACATTTAAAAGGTTTGTTTTTTTTTTTTTTTAAAGTCACTAGCCTTGCAAGATTCCTAGCAGATACATGGTTGATGTTGTTTGTTGATGGTCCTTTATGCAGTTAGTATTAGCATAAAATAATACAAACATGATAGCTATTGAAGCAGAACAATGGGTTATTTTTTGTCTTAAAAAATGAATAGGTCTGCCTCTGGTAGAGCGTTCTCTCATTCACGATCTTAAAATAGTTCTATTTGTGTCTACTAGAGTGTAAGTAATTAAGTTATTTATTGAGCAACTGTCAGAAGAATTTAAGTAGCTTCTGGCTCTTTAAACAGTATTTCTCAAAGTCTGCCTTTTCCTTTTCAAACCAACATGTCCCATTGAATTGCTGTTCTGTGGTTTAGCAACAATACATAACAGCTGATTGTCTAGATGAATGATACTTTAGGAATGTAGTTAAATCAACAAATTAGGGTTTTAAGAAGTGAATATAAAGAAGGTATGATTTGATCTACTCTGCTGCTGTATGAAAGGGTGCATCCTTACCATTTGAATATTTAGATTATGAAGTGCTGTGCTGTTTACTTTTGTAAGTAAAGGAGGAGAAGCATTAATTTAAAAAGTGTTATCTAGATATGCAATAATGAATATTTTATATCATTGATACAAAAGGTCTGCAATGACAAAGTCTGTGAAGTGTTGTTTTTACTAGGAAGTATTAATTTTAATCTGAAATCATAGAATCACAAAATGGTTTGGGTTGGAAAGGACCTTAAAGATCATCAAGTTCCAGCCCCCTGCCACGGGCAGGGACACCCTCCACTAGCCCAGGTTGCTCAAAGCCTCATCCAGCCTGGCCTTGAACCCCTCCAGGGATGGGGCATCCACAGCTTCTCTGGGCAACCTGGGCCACTGCCTCACCACCCTCACAGTGAAAAATTTCTTCCTAACGTCTAGTCTAAATCTACCCTCTTTCAGCTTAAAACCGTTACCGCTTGTCCTGTCACCGCACTCCCTGATAGAGTCCATGCTTTCAGAGATGTTAACAGTATGTACTGTTCTCGTAGTACTCCTGTCCTATTTTTGGTGGGTTTTTTTATTTAATCTTTGCTTTGCTTCTGACAAACTTTTCTGTTTGAGTATGTGATGGATAGAAAATGTAAAGCCTGTGGTTCTTTAATACTGATGAATTTAGGATGAAAGTCAGTAGCAGCTGCAATTTCAGCATCAACTATTTTTTTTTTATTGAAAGAAATACCTGTGCACTATAAAGTGATGAGATTCACACAGTACAGATGGAAAGGTAAATAAATAATATGAACAGCTGCATTTCTTAAATCAGCCCAGGAACTAGTTAACCTCTTTCTTGCGAAGTGCAGGAGTTTAGGAAAGTCAAGGCTCAGAAATAAACTGAGGCTGGTCCTTGAGATTTTATTATTATTATTATTAAGCTTGTTGATTTAGGCTGCTTGGGAAAGTGAAGTCACCTCTAGTATAATTCTATGTACAGTTCATAATTCAAATAACAGTCTTCAACATGTAGGGTTGTGAGAAAAGTTTGAACTTTTTTTTCATTAAAACATACTTGGCATTTTCTGAGACATGTTAGATTGCCTCCTGTTATTGTAAGAGGAAAGAAAGGATTATTCTGTTACTGAGACACATTTTTCTAAACTATGCTTTAATAGAAATAGAGAAGTACACTGCTGGTGGAACATTATTTCCTCAAAGCACAATAAACAAATGCAGGTCTCAATTTGTTGCCTTGCAAGAAAAGATAGTATGTGTAACATATCTAATTTAATCCTGTTTAATTGGGTAGCTTGCCCCTTTATTGATTCTTCTCATGGGGGTGCTACGACAGCCAAAATATAATTATGATGTCTTCTAGGTAGCCAAATGGTTGGCTACCTTTTCAGTTTGTGGCACTCTCCCACTTGTAATCATCACCTTATGCAGTTGGTGAGTTTCCTGGACATAGCCTGAACTCACGGAAAAGAAAAAATATGTAGTGCTGCCTTTTGGTGGTTGCATGCAGGTAGAATTGCCGGCGCATTCAATCCCAGTAACAGAGGTTGAATATTCTTGCGGCTGACGCCGTTCCAAGCTGGGGTTCTGCTTGCAACCTCGTGCAGTTTCTTGCGGATGACCCCTTAAAAGAGAAAAGTGCTTTAACTAAAGAAATGAAAGATGAGGAAAACAGATCCAGGTAAAAGAATAAAAGATTCTGATCTCTTATTGTGTGCCCATAAACCTAGGGGTATCTTCTCAGTCAGGACAATGTGTCCGGAAACCCTTTACTGATCTGCAGAAGGAATGGAGTGAAGGGGAGAAGGAGGGGACTGAAATGCTTTCAACATGACTCTGTTTACACTTCAGCCCCTATTTTGCATTGTTGTTTGAATGGGATCCTGCTCAGACAGGTTTCTGAAATAACGTTTTCAATACTTACTCAAAGGTCCTTACAAATGTTCTAACAAAATTCCTTCTGGAGCAGCCACCCTGCCTTTATTTTCTTCTGCCAAGGAATTTATTCCGTGGAGACCTCTCTCCCTAGCTTGCAAGTGAAAGGTCATTAACCACACTGGGCTGGGCCCTGGTTTTTCAGAAAATCAATACAAGATCTTGCTTCATTTAACACTAATCTGTTAGGTCAGTGTAAATGGGAGGGCGGTGAGAAGGAGAGGGGTGATGCCTCTAGATAGCTTTCCTCCTGCACTCTTCATTTTCTTTCACACACTCGTCTCTCATGATTTACTGTCTCTGAGGCTGGCAGCTTCCGTAACTGTCTTTTATGATTCAACAGTTTATACCCTTTTATAAAATGACCCACTGCAGTACATCAGAGGGGAAGCATCGGCGTGCATTTCACATTGCTTCTTTACGATGTAGGCTGTAAATCATAGAATCATGAAGGTTGGAAAAGACCTCAAGGATCATCAAGTCCAACCCAACACCACCCAACCCACTAGCCCATGTCCCCAAGCACCACATCTACACGTTTCTTGACCCCCTCCAGGGATGGTGACTCCACCACTTCCCTGGGCAGCCTGTTCCAACGCCTGATACCATAATTTCTGCAAAGAGTTGTAAGCATTAACCCTCCTGCCCCCAAGGACTGTCGCTGCCACAGTGGAGGAATGAATCTGCTGACAGGCGTTACTTGTTAACAACCAATAGATGTAAGCATCCAGCCTGGTGCGTTTGTTCTGAGCATGGGGAGTGGAAGCAGAAGGGGAATTAATTGGGAATGCCAGGATCCGAGAATTCCTACTTCTAGGGGGAAATTAATAAAATTAAATTTAAACACTTAAAAAACATCTAACCAGAAATGACTGATGGTTATTTCCTTTATACAGTGCATATATATTTTTCTTTTAGAACATGACAGTTTTTAGTTAATTAGCTACTTGAGGTTGTAGTTTTGTAGTGTGTCTTACACTGCCTTTTGTCCAAAATAATAAAAAATTTCAATTGTATTTTTTGACATCAACGAGGGGAAGAAGAGAAATATTAAATTAAATATAAAATTCAATATGAAAATATAGATAACATGGTAAATTTTATATGTAAAGACATATATAAACTAATTTTTACAGAATATGTAAGCATATCTAATTAAATATAATTTTTGGACTTGTTTTGTTGTCTTGACTAATACACTCTTTAACACTGCAGGAAACTTTTTGCTTGACTTGGAATACTTGCAGTCATATCTGACAAACATTTCCCTGAGTTACTAGTTTTATTTAGACCCACATGGACATGTACCCACTGCTGTGAATATGGAGATAGACTTAGAATGAAATTATTTTTCCATAGTCTTCTCTAATTTTTACTTTATAATTTTTATAATAGGTGGATGAAATGCTTTAGAATAATTCCAGAAGACACCTCCTTACACTTACTAGTGCAAAGTTTAATTATGAGAAGACATCTTTGACATGTACTTCTTCATTGATGTTTTCTTCACGGTTTTTGAGAGATTGACTTTAGTGGGAGAAACTTTTTTTTCTGCTATCTTACATGAGAAAAGTAGATAAGAAATGGGATTAAATTAAGTCTGAGTGGACCTGGGTGTATAGCTGCATGTCAAGTAAAATAAGTGAAGGATAAAATGCTGAAGAGTAGGCTAAGAAGATACTATATTGATTTTGCTTCTGTAATAAATAAAAAGTGAAATGAGAATTACACTTTTCTGACATTTTGTTTTATACTGGAACTAAAGGCCAATTTACAAATGCTCTTCAAAAGTAAAGGTTTGGTATGCTTAGCACTGTAGGATGTACTACATGCTTTCAGATCAGAGATCTTCATATAGAGAAGGTAATTTCCCACTTTCAGGTGGGAAAGGGACAATCTAATTATATAGACAGACTGTGTTTCTAAACTGAAGGCTCTTGAATTATTTTATGCAATGATAATATATATATATAACAATTTATATAGGTTTTGTTCCTAGATTAAAACTTTGGCTTATTCCTGTCTGTAGATGTCTGCTGGGGCACTAGGGATGACTGTCACACAATGAACATGTTTTGTGGTCTGGTACAATTAACACATTCCCACAGATCAAGTGCTCAGTGAGCACTGAGCAATTTTCAGAAATGACTCCTGAAGGTTATCACTGGCCAGTGAAGCTTTACTGAGTTGTGTGTTCTCTGACTTCTACTAAATGAAGGGATTTAAGGATTTAATTTACTTGTTCACACAAAACTGAGCACTTTTTATTGAACTGGATCGATGTGTGTTGGAAACACAGTTGCATAGAGTTAATTTATTATTTAATTGATTTATACTGAAATTTTTAATTGCCTATTTATATGAAAAGTGGTTTTTTTATTATTTCCAGAGGTCTTTTTATTACTATCCATGACCGGGGACACATTGCTACAATGCTTAAATCCTGGCCAGAAAATAACATCAAGGTAAGTTCTGTTTTAGTTGCGTGACAGAGCTGACACTGGTTTCCACTGGTTTGCAAGGCGACTTGGTTAAGATATTTTTATAATTGTTATCAATTAGATTTCAGTGATTTCTTAGCTGATTTTTTTAATAGAAACAGTGCGGTTACAGCCAAGGTTTGTGGCTTTTAAACCCTTACTTGTTTAGCTATAGGCATCCTTTGCTGATTAATTGGTCCATTCTATTGAATATATAGTGTCAGTGAATGCTTTTTCTGCATTTCAGGCAATCACAGAGCGGCTGAGGTAGGAAAGCATCTCTGGAGATCATCTAATCCATCCTCCTGGGCAAGCAGAGTCAGGCAGGGCAGGGTACTCAGGGCTGTGTCCACTTGGCTTTGGGTATCTCCAAGGGTTGAGATTCCACAAGATCTCTTGGCAACCAGTTCTAGTGTTTGGGTTAATAGTTCTCCACATATGATACCTGATGAGCTCTCTCACAAAAAAAAAGTTAAATTACCAACTAAAATGGCTTGTCACAGAGCATGACAAGGAAATTATTGTGTTGTCAGCCGCTTGCCATACTGAGTGCTTCTGTCCTTTCCTATGAAAAATCTTCTTTTTTAGCAGTTTTGTGAGGTTTACTGAGATGCCGTAGTTCTGTAAATGAAAACACGTACTTCCTCATATGTATAGGTATGATGGGATGTGTTATTTGCTCAGGGGAAGAACTTGTACATCTTTGAAGGGTAAGAACCAAGTGGCTGTAGACATCCCTGTCAGACGTCAGCAGGAGTCACTCACTCTGTTTCTGCTGAAAACAGCCATGACAAAACCCACGAGTCCAGGGTTCTTCTTTTTTTGTGGATAATTTCCTTTACCTTCCTATTCTGTCTTCATACTGTTGACAGGAAAACGTAAGAGGGAACAATGCCCATTCCCTTGTAATGAGGTATTGAATACCTCTCTTGTGTATTCTTAAAAGTTTTATATGAAATTCTAATTTACAGTGAAGCAATAATCTAAAATAGTGTAACAAAACCACTGTGAAATATAATAAAACAATTCTGGGCCTTTGTTGTGCTCTTGGTTTGTTCGTACCTATTTTTACATGAAAATTAAAAATGATGTGAAGAAGATAATTGAATATTTAGTATGTACAAGCAAATAATTGATTGTTACAGTTCTTTTACTTCTTCCTCCAGGCTATTGTGGTGACAGATGGAGAACGTATTCTTGGTCTTGGAGACCTTGGCTGTTATGGAATGGGCATCCCAGTTGGTAAACTGGCACTTTATACAGCGTGTGGAGGAGTAAAACCTTATGAGTGTCTACCAGTGATGTTGGATGTGGGAACAGATAATGAGGTAAACCCTTTGCTGAGGTGTAGTGAGTATTAGCTGTTTGAAGGGAACGATATAAAAGTTGAACTGTAAAAATTATGAACCTAGCTTTGATTAAAGTCCCATGGAAAAAGTCTTATCCTAATACACAGCATAGATACACTCATCCTAATGCACAGTGTAGACTGTTTTGTAAGGCTCAAGTAATTAAGGACGTCATTTTTAAAAATATGCTGCCTACATCGTACATATTAAAGTGTGGGAAATTAGATCTCAAGAAGAGGGAGACAATAGAGTTAAAAATGTACTTTAAGGCAGCATTCTTTCTGCACTTCTGCAGAATTTCTCTGCAGTGATTTCAGATGTGAATTCTCGTTTTGGTGAACAGCTTGGAACTATCACCTGATCTATGCTGGGAATGCATGTCTACATACTTCAGTTATGCATTAACTTTAACTATAGAAAGCACTGTAAAGCTATGAAATTTCCCCAAATGAGGTCCTAGGGCTTCAAGTTAGCAGACCTTATCCTCTTCAACTTGCCTTCCCGTTGGTGTGAAGTGCAGAGATTTAAAGACGTTGAAAATTGGCTTTGTTATTTCCAGGGCTCCTGGGATTACTAGTTAATTACTTGACCTCTGTTCTTCCTTCTTTTTTTTTTTTCTGAAAGAATACTTGAATTGATGACTCTGAATGATGTCAAATTAAATATCACCAGCAATGTCACTATGCTTTAGCAGAATTAAACAAATGTTATACTATAAAGGATGCAAGTGTTAAACTTTATGCATATTAGAAATATCAGAGAATTATGTGTATTATAGCTAAATAAAGCATTGCTGTACCAGTAAATTTAGCTGGGACTTCTAGATTGTTGGGTTGGGTGTGTACATGTTTAGATTTATGCGCACACCTCCACCCCTGCCCCACTGGGATAATTCAGACAGTACATCATGAAAGCATTACTGAACTGAGAAATAGCCTGCTAACCTCTCTATCTCCCAAGAACCTCCTTCTGGACGTAGGCAGCCTTGCTTGTGAGATGTAACACCATAGCACACAGCCATATCAGATCACATACAGGTCCCATTAGCTAGACAACGTTTTTACTCCTGGTTTGAGGAGCCGAGCCATCTATCTAATCTATTACTGAATGTTTCTAGACACTTAATTGCATCAGCTACTTCTGATACTGCAGTAGTCTTTACATTTTGCTTTTGTGCCCAAGTTTCACTGTCATTTTTAATTTTTCACAGCATATTACTTTCTTGAAATATATCAAACATATATATATACCCACAAATAGCAAAAAAAAAGCATATCCACACCAGTAGCTCAACTTTCATGTTGTTCTTGTGACTAAACAATAAGTTCAATGTGTATGAAAGAGTGGCAAACCTGAAGTATTACAAGATGCATAAAAACTATGTGAGCTGGAGTTGGCTGATGTTCTGGATGCCTTTTGTTATGTCATTTTGGAATATGGCTTCTTATTTTAAGACCGTATTTTGTACGACTTCAGTTGAGTTGTACAGTGCAATGAGAGGCTGAGCGTGCTTTACTCCCCAGCCAGAACAGTGGTCAGCAGTGTAGGATGGGGCTGCTTCTGTTGGGGTGCTTTTTATTCCTGCCTACGTATGTACCAAGTTCAAACATGCACGCGCTCCCCAACAGTCTAAAATCTCCAGATAAATTTACTGGTACAAGAAGAGATCTTAAACTAAAATTGAGTTGATGAGAGGTTGGGTAAAGAGTTATTTTTGTTGGTTTTTTTCAGTGCTGTAGCAGATACACGGAATTATATTAGTTTATGGATCAGTGCTGCTTATGCTCCTTTGGGTTTTTTCAGGGGTGAGGACAAGTCAGCAGCAGGAGGGAAATCAAGGCTGTGAATGATGGTTGGGTTATGGTGAGCTCTAGAGGCAGCACAGTTGCTCTTCCAGGGTTGTGCTAGACTGTGCTTCAAAATGTGGATGTTTGGTGCCTTTTTCCTTAATTGCTGGAAATTAAGTTGCCTTAATTTCTTCCCTCTAACATCCTCCCTCTCCCCCAGCAGCCCATCCCTCTTCCCTCCCTAATCCTGGTGTTGGTGTGACCAGGTGAGCCACTGCAGAGAGCTGAAATGACCAAAAAGCAATCGCATTTTGCTGGCTAAGCTGGTTATATGAGGTCACACTGCTGTGGAATTGCTCTGCAATTCCTTATCTTAAAATCTAAACCTCTTGGACAAATAGCTGTATTTTTATGCTGTATTTTCTTACTCTAGCCAGGATTTTCCATAATAAGACACAATAGAAATCACTTTCATAACATGAGCACATATAAATAATAATTATGCTGAACTTGTTTTTTGAAATGTGCAGATGTTTTCCATTTGGATTAGTTCCTTTTCCCTTTCTGTGGGGGCCTCAATGCTTTAAAAAAAGCTTTAACATACGTATTTTTGGCAACTCTAATGTGGTTCTGCATAATCTGCACATTCTCCAGAAAGATTAAATCTTACTCTAAAGCAGATTGCAAGAAAAACTTCACAGATTCTCATCCTGGTTTGTTTTATTGTGTACAGGACCCAAAACAGTAACTCTGAGGAGCAACTCACTCAATTTCTGATGATTATTAAAAGCCTCTTTTAGCAGAAATAGTTTTAGTGGTGGTATTCTCCTGCTACTCATAAAACCAAGGAAGGAAAAGAGAGGCAAATAAAGCATTTTTTATACAATTGCCTAGATAATAAGTAAGAGAAATGGAAACTGCTTACTTAGGAGTAAATATTGACCTAGTAGAAAGACTTGCTTGACCAAACTAATTACTCCAGTGTGGGACTGAGTGTCCAAAAGAAGTGATGTTGATTGCTGCCAAGAATAATGTGCCTGTCTCATCAGTCATTGAAAAATTGGAGGCAAGTAATTGCTGATACAGCTTTTTTATCCAAATGCTATTTGCAATACCATTAGTTATTTCCTCCAGACCATGATAATCTCACTAAACGTTGTGCCTTACCCCATAGCTTTGTGTTTTTCAGGTGTTAGAATGGTGCTTCTCAGGTGGGATTTCAATCCAAATAAAACATACTTGGGTAGTAATCTTGGGTACCAGTACTGATGTAAAAATGTTTTTGGAAATCCTGAGGTGATGTGACTGTGGATTCTGGGCAGCCATCTAATGTTGTAGATAACCTGGAAATGGTTAAAGAAACAGACTGCATAAGGGAAATGAATGGTTGTCAGGGTACAAGCGACTGCAACGTAATGGAAGTTCAAACATGTACTATAAGTGGGATGGTTTAAGGATGAAGGAAATAATCAAGCTGAATAGCCGGAAAACATTTAAACATTAAAATGTGAACAATGATTGTTTGCTACTTAAAACATGTTATTAAACTCTCACAAAATAAACAATGTTGAGGGAAGTTGTTGGTTAAAAATCAACCTGGTTTGCAAGGATGTGAAAACTGACAGTTTGGAAAAAACCAAAACAAAACAAAACAGAACATGAAAATCCACTAATAGAAACCAAGTTCAAAAGCTGGTTTTATAGTTTTATCTGTCTTGGTGAGAAGTCTTATGTTCCCTTGTGTTAATAGAAAATTAATATGTTAAACAAAAGCTTTAAAAAATGACAAGATACTTAAATCAGAATGTCCAAATAATGTTTTGGCCAGTTCTTTTTTAAAAAAAAACAACCCTCTGGTTAAAGCTTTCTGGACCATGCTGTGCTGGGTGGGGAGGAAGTACTGGGTTTTCTTAATTATGTCTGGGATGAACTGAGAGGTTCAGGAAGGCTGGATTAAAGTTAAGGCTCTTATTTAAAATATAATGACCCTGGTTGCTGTAACCTGAGATAAAGAATTTAGTAAAATCAGAAAGTTTGACCAACCAAGAACTGAGAGTAATTTTTCTGTTGCTGATTAGCATGGGCTTATTAAAAACAAATTTAATCTAATGTTGAAGTGAGTTTACAGATTTTTGGTTGACTCTTATCTTTTACCTTCACTAACACATTGAAATTTGTACTGTTCCTTTTAAGAAACTGAACCAATGAAAAAACAAAGCAGGCCTCCTGTATTACTAGGGAAAATGTGATTTGAAACATACATTTCAGGGAGGAATAATAAAATAATTGTGGTTTGGTGGTATTTCAGGGGTTTTTTTTCAGCTCTGCAATGTTTCATATTTTTATCAATGACTTGGAGGCAATATTTTTGCTGTTCAAGGGTCGTAGATGAGGTGGTTTAGTTAAAGTACTGTTATGCAACTGGAGCAGGAGTGAAATCTCGGAAGACTGATGGCTTGTGTTATATAGAAGTCAAGTCAGTGTTGAAAGGGTTTCTTTTGACCATAAAAATCTTAATCTAATAATGAATGCTGAACAGAGGAAAGAGAATTGTGTTTATCTGATACCTTGCAAGAGAAGCTCTAACAAGTTCAGGGCTGCCGGAGCAAGCCCGGACTGATCGCATGTCTAAATTCATTCCTGGCAATGACCGGTTGTGGAAGCTTTGGAAAGATTAATTGTGTGTTAGCATTTAAACATAAACTATTTACCATAAATTTCAGCTTAGGTAGAAAGCATTCAACTCGTTTAAATAGTACTTTCACACGCTCTTTCAGTACTGTAAGACCTTTTTACATAGGCAGTTTCTAGCAGAAGACATCTTGGTGCTCTGGCTACTGGGACAGTGGCCACACGCCAGCCATCAGGATTGCTCCGGTGTCAGAAATCATTCCGGCAGCACCAATGACACATTTTGCAGATGTGTGCCTGAAGCTATTCTTTATTTGTATAATTGTCAAACACTGACGTTGAAGTACTGAGCAGTGCACAAGAGAGAGAAACGTGCAAGGCAGCTGCTAGGGCAGCTACTCCTCCTTCATCTGCCACGCTTCAGGGGCTTGTGGGCTTCTATTTCAAGTTATTTCCTGCATGCTTGCTTTGGAATATTTTTTCCCCTAACTTACTACAAATATTTAAATACAGGAATGTGGCAGTTCTCACAGTTGCCTGAAATAGGTCAATGAGCATGACGGGGCTGGCAGTTCTGACTCTTCTGGAGGAATGACAGGCATCCATGGTTGAAGACTGAATCCAGAAAAACTGAGGTGCAAATACAAGCTCGGTTCTTTAACTTGCGCTAGTTAGCTTTCTGCATTTCCCCAAATTATTTCCCATTGTCATAAGAACTGGTACTGGCCTTCCAAGGTTCATGTTCTTGAAAAATACCTGCCTATGGATGTGGAAATGGAAACTGTTGAGAAAACAGAAGCTAACCTGCTTTTATTATTCATATTCCAACTAAAATAGAAACCTGAACAGAAGAAAGCTGAGTATGGAGCAAACCTGCAATTTCATATCTTTTCAATCTAAAGATATAAACGTATAAAAAAAATAATGTAAATTATGTACAGCCGTAGGGATTTCTAAATAAAAGACAAAGACAAACATAATTGGCATTCATATGTAGATGAGTGGCACTTTTACACATATTTACCGTAAAGTGGTAGTAGCATTTCTGAATTCTATGAATGGAGGTTGCTCCTGTCTTGATAAAAGGGATCTAGGTTATATTCTCCAGTGTGTTCCCTAGTAGTTTTGAGTATTTCTGAAACACAAATGACTCTTCTGAAGCAGGAGGTCTCTGGATACACAGTTTTTCAGTTAGCTATGTTAAAATGTCACTGACCAAATTAACCTGGTTGACCAAGAGAGGCTTTTTTCCAGGTTCCACTCAACAATCAGGCCAGCGAAGGTGCTCATAATGCTATGGCTCTATGGTGCTGAATTCCAGGCATGAAAATTTGTAAAACTAGTGATGGAGTACACCTTCTGTGTTCTTTTTGGCATTTGGTGAGTGCCTACCCTTGCCATTCTGTTAGGAGATAATTGCACTCTCCTTCACTAATTAAGTTCTATTTTATAAGTGGAATTTTTTTTTCCCCCCTTCGATCATGCTGCTAGATCCTTCCCTGGTAGTACACTGCCAGCATTCAAACAAAGGAGAAAAATACATGAATATTCCGTTTTCCTTCCTTTTCCCCGCTTCCAGCTGGCAAGAAAATATTGTGGAAGGATATTACTTTTCCTAGAGTCAATGTCATGAGTCATTTTTTCTTTTCTCATTTCAGTGTTCAGAAGTATTGAAAAGTAAAGTCATTTCTGAATTCCAATTCTGTCTAGCCCATTGTGCAGATGAAAAAAGCCCAACTTTTTTTTTTTTAATTTGCAGGAATTGGTAGTCTCCTTTTAAATCTATTCAGTTATTTGGTGTAGACTGATTGTGTGTTAGAGAAAGGAATGGACAAGTACAATCTGTTTTTTATAGATGTGTCTTCTAAAATTGGGGGGTTTAGAGTCAACTTTCCACTGTGTTTCAGAAGTTTCCACGTCTAAAATAAATATGGCATCACCCATCGCTCCTAAACATGCTTAATTTAAACAACAGGAACACCTGAAATTGTGCCAATGTCCACATTCATAGAGTCACAGAATGGTTTGGGTTGGAAGGGACCTTAAAGATCATCGAGTTCCAACCCCCCTGCCATGGGCAGGGACACCCTCCACTAGCCCAGGTTGCTCAAAGCCTCATCCAGCCTGGCCTTGAACACCTCCAGGGATGGGGCATCCACAGCTTCTCTGGGCAACCTGTTCCAGTGTCTCACCACCCTCACAGTAAAGAATTTCTTCCTAATATCTAGTCTAAATGTGCCCTCTTCCAGTTTAAATCCACTACCCCGCATCCTGTTGCTACATTCCCTTGTAAAAAGCCCCTCCCTCTCTCCTGTAGCCCCCTTCAGGTACTGGAAGCTGCTGTAAGGTCTCCCCGGAGCCTTCTCTTCTCCAGGCTGAACAACCCCAACTCTCTCACCCTGTCCTCACAGGGGAGGTGTTCCAACCCTCTGCTTATTTTAGTGGCTTTCCTCTGGACCCACTCCAACAGCTCGACGTCCTTCTTGCATTGGGGGTCCCAGAGCTGGTTGCAGCACTCCAGGTGGGGTCTGATGAGAGCAGAGTAGAGGGGGAGAATCACCTCCCCCGACCTGCTGGCCATGCTTCTCTTGATGCAGCCCAGGATACAACTGGCCTTATGGGCCGCAAGCACACACTGCCGGCTCATGTTCGGTTTTTCATCACTGACACCCCCAAATCCTTATCCAGTGGATAAGGAATAATAATTCCTTATCCTTATTAGACCTGCAAAGCTAAAGAATGAGCTGGGGAAAGGATGGTACTTACAAGAGCCACCATTTCCCCTCAGTGCAGAGGCTGTTGGGTAACGTGCTTGAGTGGATCACAAACATTCGACAGCTGATGTTTTTCAGTAAGTTTTTGGAGAGCTTTCTTTTTCTTGCTCTTTAGTGCTCTTAGTCAATAGTTGCAATATGTCTGTTTCAAAAGTTTTTTTGACTCTTTAACTCAGATGTTTCAAGAATTTGTAAGAGTAATAATAAATTCAAATTTAGTACTTGAGCATGTTTTTGCCCTGTGCTGCTGATTTGTTATTGACATATGTCGAACTCAGTCTTTTGACTAAGTTGTAGCTTGCTTTTTCTGTCCAAAAATATTATTTTCCATTAGCCTCTTCTGCAAATTCCTAGCTTTCTATTTCTCAGGTATTAAGTCTTGTAAGCTTGCCAGGTTGGATTGTCAGTAGAGCACACAGAAAGTAATAAAACAGATGAGGAAGAATAAATGAAATCACAGGCTTTAGGCAGCAGACAAGAAATTTTATTAAGTAAGCCTGCTTCATGGGAAACTTCAAATAAATTGAAAAATAAAGGTTTATGTGTGTGATCTTCTGATGTATTGTATATCCAAAGCAGTAGCTTGACAAACCTAGTCTAGTCTTACAACGAAATATTGATCAAAATGGTTAAATTTTATCAGAATGAGAGGATAACTTGCACGAGTTTTTACACATGCTATTTTTTAAAATGAGTGTAATATGGTGACAAATTTATTTATTTATTTATCATGAAACATCTGCTTTTTAATTTAAAAGTTCATCTACTACCAAAATTGCTCCAGATTCTGGGTAATAGTTTTCAGGTGGCATATTCAGTGAAGGACATAGTTAATCATGCAGTCATGAAGTGTACATACTGGAAAGGTAATTCATGAAAAACTGAAGGAAAACACCTGTATTATATTTAAATATGCAAATGGAGGGCATTTTTATTATTACAGAGGAGTTTTAGCTGAAGTAAGGAAAAAAAAAACCCAAACATGCAAATATCCATAAGATTTTCAGGATGTTCCCTCATTTCCAGTGAATAAATAGGGCTATGTGACATTTTTGTTGACTGTTGCTGAAATTGTGATTTTTTTATGTGCTTTTATGAATAGTATGGAAAAAAATTAATATGGAATTGATTTTGATATATCAGATAATTTTATTCTAGTACAAACATTATCACTAATACAGGTAATGAGTCAGAACAATAAGAGTCTCCAAAGCTCTCTCTAATCAAACCACAGTCACACTCTTTATAATATTTACTCCCATTATATTGCATCTCACAAAGTCAGGTAGTACTGTTGCTATTTATAACATGGTGAGAGGAGGATAATGTAGACTTCTGCTGTATTTATTTATTTTTATTTCAATAATCGTAGTAAATGCTAGTTTTTCCCATCTCAATCCAACCATAGGTTCATATTCAGACATGGCATTCATTTATGTGGAAGCATTTGTGCACACACAGATATGTCCCTTATATCATACATAGAGTTAATGTATCTGGGCTGTTAGAAGATTCCATATTTTCACAGGGCCCTGTCATCGACAGAAATGGTAAATTGTTACTGGATACAGAGGCTTTTATTGCACTGAATATTCCGTATTTTGGAATACTGTGTTTTATTTGGAAACCACATTTCCTGTTTTAATCTTGTTAAATGTGTCTGTGTCAGTCTGCACGGTAACTTGCATCTGAATTTTGTCTGTCCTATTTTTTCTCCATATGTTTCTTTACCTTCTGTCCAGATTTATTCTGAGAGCTATAATCAATTTTTACAGGCTCTCTTTTTTTTCCCAAACATATCCAACAAGTCAAGATGCATCAAGCAATGCTCATGGAGAGTAACAGATAATAAGTGCAAGGGAAAAAAAAAAAAAAAAGCTTACTAGCCAAACAGTTCTTTAGTCTTAGGAAAGGAAGATTCTTCACTGTTGACTTTTCTCCTTGAGCCAGTAAGAGCTCAAAGTCCTGCCGAGATGGACCTCAGCTTTGAGCGAATGCCAAGGAAACCAATGTTGGCAGTTAACGTTATCTGTTAGGTAGCCTTAAAAATACAGTTCAGTAACATCCACAGAGACCTCTTGCATCATGATTTTCTTGCAAGAAATCAGAAAGTAATTTGCTGATGGTGTTCTTTACACAATTATTTTTATTGGTTTTAATAGTGGATGTTGCTGTATTTCAGAATTCACTTCTGCAATTAAAAATCTAAGAATAAAATGTTAATTTTTTACTGAATACTAAAATAATGAATTTCCTAATTTATGCTTTCAAGTATATCCTCAAAACCGCATACGACGTTATCAGGAAGGTTTTTTACCTTCTATAGCCTAGAACCCTTGCCTGCAGCGTGTTGTTGAGATGGTGCTCCAGAGAGAGAATCTTGAGAGCCTAAATTTACCCAAAATACTGAAGTTTCCAGCATGTTTCAGTCTTTTAAAAACTGCCTTTGTCTTCTATTTTGTCCATAGCCTTCTGTGATTTATTTTTTTTTTTAATTACTGTTTCTTCTGTATCTTCTACCTTCCTGTGTTTTTCCTTGGTTTTATTAAACCTTCAGTAGAAGACTCTGGATAAATGTCTCGTGCTTCCTAAGGGCTGCATTCTGCTGATCGTATATTAAGGGAGCTGAAATAAAAAACACTGCCTACCCCTTTTATGAAATAATTGTGTACAGAGGGGAACAGTCTTTCCCACCATATTTAGAGCTGTTAACTGCTTTGACATATTTGCAAATGTAGAAGACTGTTTGCTATTCTTTACCATGCTGTTCCCAGGGGAATGTATTACATCACCTCCCTTGTTTTCATTTAGATGCTTTTCTCATATTTTCTTAGGCACAGCTCAGCATCTATGAGTATCAGAAGTTTTACCAATAAAACTCAAATACAAACGAGCTTGGCTTTTAAACATTTATTCTCTCTAAATATTTTCCTCACTCAGTTTCATAATATGTACGCTATCGACATTTTATTTAATGGTGCATTCACTTGTAATGGGCTTTGCTCTTTTCTGCAATAGCAGGAAGACATTCTGTGCTTACATTACTGCTATTACAATGTTTGTCTCCTTTTGCCCTAATACAGGGATGAAAAATATTTTCATCTACATTTCCTTTCAGTAGCAAAAATACTTATAGTCCTTTTTAAATAAATAAAAAAACAACAGCAAAATCTTGGGTTTTTTTTTTTTTCACCAGGGGTTTACTGTTGTCGTTGTACAACAATGACATCCATATTGTAAAAAATAATATATTTCAGTGCCAGACTTAATATCCACCATCACCCTAGATTGCCTCTGCTTAAAGTCCTCTTGTACTTTTCATAAAATACTAGAGATGAGTGATTGCAGTCTCCTTGAAACCATTCAGCCTTCCTACGTTGCCTGAGTACTAAAGCCAAATCTAGACTTTTCTAGTATACCCACTTAGGCAGCAATATTTTTGCCTGTTCTCTTTTATGTTTCCCATACTCAAGGTTCAACGGAATGGACAATTATAATTTTGTGGTTTAATTATTGGTCTTGAGGATCTGGGGCCCCATCACCAAACGGGGTAAGCTCAGCATGACTGAGAAAGAGATGCAGAGCTTGGGAGCCATCTGAACCTGACCTAAATATCTGAGGCTAATTTTACAAAGAGGAGCAGATGCCTCTTCTTGGTAGAATAGCTGTCTCAGATTGGTCAGATGAATTGTTTTTTAAAACTGGTTTTGTCTGTTGACTGTAAAAACAGCTTAGAGTAGCTTAGAGACTGAAATATCCATTAGAAGTTCTTAAGTTAGCTAACATAAATTCATATTCAGTTTGCACTTCACTTGCCTCTCTCTGCATCTGACGTGTTGCTGTGTGGCTCAGGAGGCTTCTACAGAGACAAAAAAACTGGTTTTGAACTGACGTCGTCCTCTTATTACAACAAACTCTTTGTATCTTTAAGAAATGCCGTTCTTCTGCTTAGTGCATGAGAAGACCTCAGCAATTGTCTGCTATTTTTGATCCATTGTCATCCTTTAAATATTGCTGTGTAGGCCAGGAGTATATGGTATTCTTTTTTCTGGACTGTTCATTTGTTTTTATGAAAGAAGCTATTTATGAATATGTATTTTGTGAAATAACTCTATTTCATTAGACCATAGAAAATGTGACGAAGCCGAGTGATGCTTCAGATATTCACATTTACTGGACAGCATATGGACAATGATTCTTAAGACCTGAGAAGCTGAAGAGGGGAGGGTTTTAGCCCAAGGAACACAAACGGTGACATGGGATTCAAGTCTCGGCTTCAACTGTCATTAGAAAGAATGAGCTGTGTACCAATGTTACTGGCAGTTCTGTCAGTCCATTGCATTTCTTCTTGCTTCGCCTTTCAGCACGAGGGGATCTATAGAAGAGGGCAGAAATGAATAGCTGGAAATGCTTACTTTGGATAGCATGCATGAATATCCATAGACCAAACTGATGGCAGACTTTATTTCAAGATACATTTGACGTTTCCAGCTCTTCATACTCAGAAAACAGCTACAGACAGTGTTTTGGTTAGCTTCCATTCTTTCTGAAATAGTAACTGCTATCTATCTGCCTCCTCAGCAATCTGACAGGCAGTGGAGAAGACATGAGAGGGAATGAGCCATAAATACAGCTTTTATCACAAAGTGTGGAAGGAGGTGCATCATTTGTACTTCCACAGGAGGTGGCCTAGTGTCTGGTACAAAAAATGTCGCCCGTGGACCGTAAAGGTGCTCTTGCAAATGTTGGTCTTGCGCTAGCAGGTCTGCTTTGTGAACAGAACTACTTTTTCCTTTATTTCTTGTGGTGCTAGGACAGATGCATAGTCAACAGCTGGGATGCCAGAGCCAACATAATGTCAACAGACTTTTTAAATAGTTGCCAGTCAGTCAAAGGGACATTAATCAAATATCAAAATATCAGAACTGTTGATAAGAAGTGAGATGTACTGATACCATTGGACAAGATTTTCATTTTTGCAAATGGTATATTTACTCATATGCTAAAATTCTGCTCAATTAACTGTCTGATGGACTCAAGACACACTGTGTGTTGTCAAAATGTGTGAGCTGATAAAATATGAGCAAAATCCTTTTTATTAATACAATATTAGGATGAATGAAAATGAGATCTTTAATACTTTTTTTTTAAGTTTATGTGGTCTTTGTCATTTGCCAAATGAAGGAAAATTTTTAAGATGGCATTCTTCTGAATCTTATTACTTAATAGCAAAACTTGAATAAGTCTGTCCTCTGATTCACTTTGTTGGTGGTGGTTTGTTATTTGTTTTTTTTTTTTCATTTTTGGTCTGGTTTCAAAAGCTGGAGATGACTCTTTGCATTCAGACACTTCAGCTGCCTGTCCTAAAAAAAAAATTTGGAAATGTAAGTGGATGAAAATCAAGAGAGTGATGTCTGTTTGTTGCTTTGCAAAAATGGTGTAGGAAATTTTGATTTATTCAAAGTGGCTGAACCATACTCTCTTGAGTAAGTTGAAGAAGATAATCTCTTAAGATAGCTACATTCCTGGTAATTTTGCAGGGAAAAGGGAAAGAAAAATATCTCCTATAAGAAATTTCACCGAGGCTAGACTTGTTTTTAGGCTATTCATTTTGGCCCATCTTAGATCTTACTGTTTGGCCACCTTCTGTGATTTATTATAAGCACTTACTGCTGGACCCTCAGGTAGGATCCAGCACGTCCTCCCTCGTGTTTTTTGAGAGCAATAAACTTCGGTTGTGGTATATTTCTATAGCTTCCAGTTCCCATTATCCATCAGCTATATTTCAAAATGTAGCATGGAGGGTATTGGTAACTGTTTCTTGATGTGTGACAGGACATACAGATTGAGATTTTAGCCGTGTAGCTGCTGGGGTTGCTGAAGAAGAGATTGTAGTTGATAACTGTATGGGGGCTGTTGGAGCTCAGTTGTGCAGAGAGCTTAGTGGCTGGTCTGAGCCTTTTCTGGGATTGACTAAAAGCTTTTACAAAGAGTAGCTGTCAGGGGCTTTAGGATATTTCTTGTTAAGTGGTCTGCAAAATAATGTGAATAAAGTGCAAGAGACTTGTCATATTTCTTTGCTTTCTGATTATTATTTGTATGTTAAATTATTAACGGTTATATGCAGAATGATCTCGGAAGTGCTAAACAAGGTCGGATTCTTCAGGACTATTGTTTTCTCAATAGGCAAATGATTCAGTTTTTCAATAAATGCCCCTGGCATGCAGACAACCATTTGTTTTCAGTTTTACTGTATAAAAGAGTTATGCATCCTAAAATTGCATCTGATGAAATGTTGCTCTGAAACCATGGTTCTGAGCGTCTTCCAAGTTCCAACTCAAATTACAGGCATTTGCGGAATTGGCGTCGTCTCTATCCCTGCACGCAGATGTTAACATTAGAAGAGTTCTCCGGGACTGCTAAACATAATGCAGAGTATTTATCTTGCTGTTTATTTATTTTTCTTATAATATGCAATGAATTAGGCCTCTCTGAGCTCCTTACTAACTTTGCTAGGTGCAGTTCTGGCAGCGGATGGTGTGATGCACGCTAGCCTGAATTAGCGCAGCAGTACCGCCTTAGACATCGTGGTGATGCTCTTTTGGTGCAAATCATTTGTAACCTTTATGTGCAGTCAGATATTTCTAGCCATGGAGGAGAAGACAGGATATAATCAGATGATGATGATGAGGAAGAAAAGTTTGAAAAAATCTTAAGAACTTAAATTTATCTAGGGTCCTTCAAACAATAAATAAGGATAAAATAAAATTTTTGGGGAGGGTTTGTGCTGGCTTGCCCTGCAAAACTTTCAGGCATCTGTTGGGAGATGTAAAGTCAGGATTTTTTAAGAGCCTTGCAGTAAAGAACAAATGGAATTATTGATGTGTGCTACTGTTGCTTGTTGCCACTTAGTGCTCATCCCCGGAACGCAGCTGCCTCTGTATCCCACCCATTTGTACAAAGCATGCCATTATTTTCGGATTGGCACAAGTCACACATAAGAGGGATCATTCTATACTCTCTCTTTTTGTATAAATTAGGGAAATTCTGAGATTAGAAACTGTTTCCCCTCCCCCTTCCTCCTAGCAGTCAAATGCCTTGGTAATGTCCTGCTTGGCATAGCTCCTACTTGGTGTGGAAGTTAGATGTAGATTTAAAAGACAAACCTGATGCGTCTGTGTGGTGGTGGTAGAAAAGCATGGCACTAGAGAAAGGACTCCAATACTAGAAACAAAGACTTTATAAATTTTAGTGTTGAAGCTAACATTCAATTAACAGAACGTGTTGGCACAATTGTGTGTTTACAATGGAAACGCTCTTATTTTTTCATTTTTATAGTGTGAAAAATTGACAAACTGACTTGCTAGCTTTGAAGGCAGGGTTTTTTTTCCTCTGTTACAGTACCTTCATAAACCGTATCTAATCTATTCCGGAGAAAAATGCCTCCTGTGCTCCTTATGATCAGTGCACGGCTTGTGCTGCAGATTCAGTGATGGCAGTTCTATGATATTTGCTTCTTATACTTTTTTAGAAGTTAAGTTGGTCGGAAAGAGTCAATATAAGTTGTTTTACATGAAAAAAAAAGTTCCAATGGCACTTAAATTTTAAGGAAAGACCATTATTTTTTTACTATCTCTCTTGTCTAGCAAAGATGTTATCTGGGGTATGCTTCAGTGCTTCAGTGTTGAGCTGTACTCCTAGGTCTTTCCTAATTTCAAACCACCATAAAGAATAAGGTGTACAGAGCAGTATTGGCTAGATTCTCCATTAATTTTACTGCTATAATTCTTTTTTTTTTTAATAGCAATAGAAATTTGCTGAAAAAGCGCAATCATTTTTGTCTGAATGTCTTATACTCTGTACCGGAAAGGTGAGCAGGTGGAACAAAAACCTAATTGCTCTGAAAAAGATATAATTCATCTGGTTTCTGATATATTATTGCCTTTAAAAAAAATTAATTTTTACTCTTCAATATGAAGTATGGCAAAATATACAGTTAGCATAGCTGTACTGCGTGTTACGTGTAATTTTCAGAACCAATGCAGAAGAGAAGTTCAGGTGTCCCTATGAATAGGGAACTTCCTTATGTGTATGCATCATTGATGGATACCTGGCGGTAACCGGCATTGTGAGTTTCAGGGCTTGGAAATCTTGAATTACACCTAAAAAATCATGAGATAAACTTTTAATTTCTAAAAAGTATTTTATAATTTCCAGTATTTTGAAGGTAAGCCAAGAAAATGACGTAGATGTACCTTAGAAACTCAAACCAGAAGTAAGCACTGATACATGCCCCTGCTCCATCAACAGCCTTTGAGCTTTTCACCCATCACTTGGCTCCCCAGACTGACTTGCGGACACAAACACCAATGCATTTTGTGACTTGAAGGGCAGACAGCACGGCAACCTTTTGAAAAATCAGGTGCCTCTTGCTGCAGCAACCTTTCCTCTTTGGATTTTGTACTTGGTGCTAACAACAGCTCCCATAGATTGCACAATTTTTTATATTTTAGATATGTTTGTAGAAGTTACCCGTAGGGGGCTGAATGGTTTTTAGCTCTGTGTGTTCATGCAAGGGAATGGGTTTAACTTCCTGGGAGAGCCCTTGCGGTACCCATGACAAGGGAAGGAGGGATGCAGGCAGAGCGTGCTGTCGGAGGGATGCCGCCCACTCGGCAGGCAGTCTGCCGTCTGCCCACAGCCCTCGCACACTGGGGCCTTTATTTGGTGCCACATACGTGTGCTGGAAGCAGCCCACAGAATGTCCTTGGCACAGCCTGGCTTTGTGTAGTATCTTGCTTGGGGACAGGCTGTGGTGGTTTCATAGCGTGTTACAAGATTCCTTCATGAAGCATTCTTTCCAGCCATTAGAGTGATTTTTTAATTTTGTTGTTAAATTAATGTTGACTGGAGCTGATGATTTTTCAGCTGAGTAAAGCTGTCTGCCTGCGTGGGAAATAACTAGAATATAAGCAATGGCATTCAGCGCAGAGTCAAAGCTACAGCTGGTAATTCCTCTTCAGGTTAAGAAATGAGTAAGCTTCCTGAGAAGAGGGCAAGGAAATGATGTAAAGGTCAAACCAACAGATAAACAACCTTGTGAGAGAAAAGAACAAGTTGGATTGGATAAGTCAAGCCTGTCTTTAAGGAGAAATAACTGCAAATGGCTGGTGTAGCTGTGCAAAACTATAGGATCACTACACCTGTTGGAAGATAACGTATTCTTTATATTTTTACTGCAATCTTAAATTATTTTAGACAGAATTTGAAGTACTGTAACTGCTGTTACATTAGGATATTGCTTTATCAGAGTAACAATGTTTATATTTTGAACTGCCTCAGAAATGCACAATATTCTTTGCTATTAATTTTTTTCCACAGAAGTTGTTAACTTCAAGCCCTAACATTATAAATGTATTATCTTCTAAATTTTTGACTATTGCAGGTCTAGAATTTTATCTGAACAGACAACGGACAGTTTCCAGTGATGTTTTTAGAGTTACAGATGGGAAAATATTAATTATAGTACAACTGCTGTCTGCATACACAATGTCTTTGTCTCTCAAGTACTGGCAGTCACTTGGGTTTGGCAAGTCTAGCACAGTTGGGCTCAACTTTTTTAAACTCATGTCCAGTGTTGGGGGTTTTTCCTCCTTTATGTATACCTGGAATGACCCATTCCTTTGGCCTCCTATTTTGGATTCTTTTGTGACATCCTGTCGTATGGGGAATCCCCTGGAGGAAACTGAGGTGCAAAGAGAGGTGATGCTCTGTATGTACCTGTCTGTTTTCACCATCAAGTGGTGGGTGAAAAGCTCAAAGGGTGTTGATGGTGCAGGGGCAAGTAGCAGTTTGAGTTTCTCCTTAGCTTACCTTCAAAATACTGGAAATGATAAGATACTTTTCATAAATCAAAAGATGTACCTGCCTGTTGGTGAGGTCCAGATGAAGTTAGCTGAGATGCCCAAAGATTATGTCTCCTTTGGGGGAGAAACAGAGGATAAGGCCCCTTTTTTCTTGTGCAGGAGTCCCCTTGCAGTTTGCAAATGTGTTGACAAAACTCCAGATGGGAAGGGCCATGATCTTAATAAGTATGTCATGGGGACAGTGTAGTTCAAAGAAAACAATTTTTAAAAAAAAACTTTAGCTTTCTGATGATGAAACTTCTTTTTGCAAAGTATTCTACACGTTCAAACCCGTTTAGCATCAGTGTCATTTGCAGCATTGAGCACACCTGAAATTCAACTAGCATTTGGAAACAGAATCTGTTGCACGTTTTAAGGGCATCGCATCCTGTATTTCAGACTTCAAAATAAGTTTATTTGAAGAAAAAAAAAAAGGCTTCCTAGTCTAATATAAATTGAGATGTTATACATTCTTCTTAATGCCATAAATATGCTTCGCACCTGTAAGCAGTTCTTGCAGGACAGAAAACTGCGGTTCAGCATGTTATTGCTTGCAAACCAAAAAGTTAAATGAACACAGATTGATTACTGGGTAATTAGTATTGATAGAAGCTGAAGTTAAGTCCAAAACATTGACGTTGTTTCTGACTGGCTAACTCTTCTATTGGCAAAAGTTTCACATTGAGTGAAATTTCAATCTTATAGAACCAAAAAAAAAAAAAACCCCGAAATGTCAGACCCACCCGGAGAACAAAAAAACCCCTAAGAAAACAAGAGAAACACAAAAAAGTAAAAAAAAAGAAAAAAAAAAAAGTTTGAAATGTCTGACCCACCCGGAGAACAGAAATTCCCCTGTGCTCACCAGCCCTTCCCCAGCCTGTGAAAACAGAGACAAGAAGTTTACAGGAAGAACTTAGAGTGTATTAATGTAAGAAAACAGTTACACTTGAAAAAAAAGCAGCGTTCCCCTGGGTTTCTTGGTAACCCTAGTAGGCTGGTCATACTCTGAAATGTGTTTCATTTCTGGCATCTGGCAGGTCTTTGTCCCAAAGCTTCTGACATCTCATACAAATGCAGTTCTCCTTTAACTTTATAACTGTGGCTCTAATGCAAGTCATTTCCCATTGTGGAACAGGAGGGTTTTGCCACTTTAGCAGCATGGGGGGAGTTGCTCTGAAGCATTACTGTACACCAAACACTTTCTAGGTGGCTCGGAGAGGTTCTGGATGCTCTCTTGCTGCCATCTTTGTGAGTGGAAAGGCTCGGTGTCTTGCAGTTCTTCACCTCCAATTTTCCATTAAGCTGTTCAATAAAATATGGATCTGTTCCAAAGGACCGTCTCGGTGCCAGGTTTGAGGACAGATGACATTTCAGCATGTTTGTTCTCAGCTGATGAAATGTGTAAGTGGTGCAATGTTCTGTTTCTTGTTGGTTTGACTTTTGTAGCTAAATTAGAGCCAGGTGCACAGACCAAGCCTTGCTTGGGCTTTGATGGTTTGCTGATCTCTTTACTTCAGGTATGCACAAGTAAGATGGTATAAACGGCTTGACTTTTTCTTTAAACCTCAAAGGTCATTACGGTTTTAATATGCTCAGGTGGTGCTTCAAAGAACGCAGTTATTTTACACAGCTAATTCAAAGTAGATCTACATGATATTTCCACTACCAGAACCTCAATTAAGCCCTTTATTCTTGTAAAATGTTATTTCTATTAAAGCCTGAATGTACCAGCTTGCTAACCCTGAATGTTTTAGAACTTTTTTTTTTAGCCTTAGAGTGTGTCTCAAAATAAACCAGCCTGAGCTTTTTCATTATCATTCAATGTGCGTAACAAACCCACTAACCTAAAAAAACCCCAGAGTTATGTTTTGTAGGAGATTTCATTTTCCAAAAGAACAAAACAAAGTTTAAGCTTTGACAACAAGCTGGGGAACAAAAGAAACCCAAGTCATTGAGGAAAAGTACCTAATCATCGTGTCAGCTTGACATACTCGATTGTAGGATGGAACTTTCTTTTCGATAATCTGTTTTGAAAGCCATGAAATAGTCGATAGCAAATGGTAATCTCTCAAGATGTGTGAACCCTCTGAAAAAACCAACCACCGTGGACCCGGTTTGCATGGTGTTGACCTGAATAAGGGGATAATGTGCTTAAGCAGCTTATTCATTCTTCAGCGCCCTTTGGAAAGGGAGTGGGACCACAATGGTTTGCCACTCAGGGCTCAGACGTGACCACTGTTCCTTTCACTTGCTGAATGTGTCATTCTTTTGTCTCCGCCCCGGGTTTCTTCGTATGTTGTTCCAAACAGGACTATAAAGGAACTTTTGAGGGCTATTTCTTGTCGAACTGTAACATTTGTGAAGTAGAACGCACTGAGCTGTAAAGGAATTTTGAACTCTGGGTATATAGCTGGCCAAGCTTTTCATCAGAGATGTGTCGCTGAATTAATTGTCTCTGCCTGGGAGACTTCCCAGGCTGGAAGTTTAAACGTACCCCAGGATCATTGTATTAATCGTTTCTGATATTCCACATTAAATTTTGTCATGACAAAATAAATTCATATAGTAGTCTTATAAATAGAGCTGTTTCAGAGTTCTGAATTTTAGGGTTGGCTACAGATTTAAATCCTCACAGATATTAAAGATGCGAAAGTGGCGCAAGAGCCTGTATTTCAAGGCGGACCTGTAGCTTGTTAGACACTTTTAAGCAGCATAACTGTGAACACCTGTTTCTCTTGAACTTTCACAGAATCACCGCCCAACATAAAGTGGCTCCTTGAAGGAGTCAGTATGACTCAGTCTGGCTGCAAAGTATTTTGGAAATATGTCTTCAGAATTTGAAAAAGTAAAGGGACCAAAGATATATATCTATATAGATATATCTATATAACTATACAGCTAATATATATCTATATATCCTCTTTTTCTTTTTGGGCGTTGTTTTACAAGATGAGAACACAGGCTGATTTTTTAATAAAAATCTTGGGGAAGATAAAATCAATTTGGGAAGAAGAGTTCCAGGAGTTGTAAAGGGGATAAATTACTTATGCTGAATTGGGCCATAGAGTGTACGGTGTGCTTGCACAGGACATGGAGTAGAAAAAGCCTGCTGGCATGGAAAGCTGCAGCAGTGGGATTTTAAAAATGGCATTTCTGTTTCTGAGTCTTACTGTGCTGGTCCTGAGAGAGGCTCCTGCTGTTCAGCAGTTCTGCTTTCTAACATGATGTGCTCAGTCTGGTGAGATGCATGATGCAACACCCACCGTCTTTCAAAACTCGTCTTAAGATTTCACATTGCTAAACAGTGCTTTTGCAATTCCTGTGAATTTATCTTCTAGAGAAATAAAATTATCCTTGATTTGTCGGATTCTCCTGAGGTCATTTTAAATAACTAGGCGAACTCCAAAGGGAAATGAAAAAATAATTCCAGAAATAATTCCTGACTACAAAGTTGGAAATGGTTATATAAAAAAAGAAGAGCATACAAAAGAGAAAATTACCTTGGGAGGTACCTGACATCAAGCTGTTTCCAGTTTCCTATCTGGAATAGGTACCTAATTATGATTTTGATTTTGCTGCTAGAATACCTAGAATAATGTAAATATACAGGTAAATTATGTCAGCCAAAGAATATGCTGCTTAAACATGAACAGTGCATAGAATTGATGAAGGGAACATATAAAATACTTACAGTCTAATGACTTCACCTTCCTTTACAAAGTAATTTTAATTTTGAACTTTATTCCTTCTATTCAAACAGTTGAACTAACAGCTTCTGGCAGTCTGTAAGTAGTGTATTGGAAATAGTTTGTTTTGAAATGGTGCTGGATTTAGCAATGATTTTAGAAAAAATGAGCTTTTAATCCTGATGGATTTTGTATTTATTTTTTTTTAACATTCTAATCTGATGCCTTAATTTTCTTCTGGAAGTGGAGAGAAAAGTGAGAGAGACACAAACATCTCTGTCCGTAGGTCTGTATTAGGATACCCCCAGGGGAAGGGTATACCACCAAAGGTTTTAAGTTTCATAGGGATTCAAATGTGTCTTCAACTGGGGCTTGTGACCCAAAGGATTTTTCAGGTCTACGACACAGAAAACCTGTGACGTGAATACAGGCACTTCTCTAAAACACAAAAGATGGATTTGTGATTCCCAGCCGAAAGCAGACTGAACGATCTTTCTAGCCTTGCTCCTTCATGTTGCACATTGAAGGCTCTCTCTTGGAAGAAGGTAATCTTTGTTTTTTCTTTATGATGTTTTACTGGTTGAAGCTGGTGTACAAATTTTTGCAGCTGTGCTGGTTTTGCAGATTGTTTTTGTATAAAAAAATCTTTTGTCCAGCTCCTGACTGATTCTGCAAGCTGGGCATGTATGGGAGGATTGCACACTTGATACAACTGAGAAATCAGCTTATTCGTTTTCAGAGGACTGAGAAAAATAATGGCAAAGAGTGTCTTTGTGTGAGAGTTCCTGGGATGGCCAGTGAAGGCGTTGAGACTGGGGAGTTGCCTTAGCTGGAATGAATTATCAAAAGTGATTGCAGAACACTTTGATTATGTTTATAAAGTTTGTAAATTATAATTTGGAAGTAAATCAGGCCAAAACAAGACCTTCCAGTAGGGAAGACATGGAATAATACAGGCTTGGTGTGTTCCTGGACCTGGAGGAAAGTCTGGATCATAAAACTCAAGGAAGAAAATGTGAAAGCTTTAAGCACAGCCAAATACCCAACTGATGGACATGAATAACTGAAATGGAGAATGCTGGAATCTGAATAGATTATTTAAACAGCTTGTAAGGAAAAGGTCAAAGGCTTGGTTATGTTTTGGCATATTGAATTTTAGAAAGTAGCACATTTTCAGAGTATCAGCTCATCAACACAGTTGAAATTATGGACTCTAGGAGAGATTTGTGAAACATGACGATAAAAGTAAGAAAATAGCTTTTTAACATGTCAGAGCACTGTCAGGATGTAAAGGAAAAAAGAGAAAAGTACTAACTAAAGCTTCAAAAGATACTTTTGAAACCTGACTTCCTAGAATAAACTTTTACTTTTTGACTTGGAAACAATACACTTCCTTTGAGACTAGAGTATCCCTTTTCCCTGACACAAAAGGGTGTTTCTTTAATCTCTTTGTGGCATTTCTTCAGTCTTTATATAGAGGTGGATAAATTGATATGTACTTCATATACTTGGATTAATCCTCAAACTCTCTATTGTTGTTGTCCCCTTTCTTCATTTAGATTGTACTCGTGTAACTTGCTCATGTAATAGTACAAACATTTTTTTTAACAGGCGTTGCTGAAAGATCCTTTGTATATTGGGCTGAGACACAAGAGAATCAGAGGTCAAGCCTATGATGATCTTCTTGATGAATTCATGGAAGCTGTGACGTCAAGGTAGGTGATATATCTGTGCTATTCATTGATGAATTCCACTGTGATCTTCATCTTGGGAGAAACAGAGGTCAGTAGTTTATGAAAAGAAGACGAGTTGTTAAGTTCCTGACCTTTTTTACTTTGAGCATAGTATTTATAAGTTTATAACTGCCTGGACTACTTGCCTTTAATATTGCAGTTTTATGAATTCACTGCATGAGTGGTAAAACTCATCCTGAGATGAGTGAACTAGTTTTTCAAACTTATTTTTTGAGATTCAGATTGTTAAGCATTTCCCTCATGATTTTCTATGCTTAGCACTGCACCTCTCCCTCCGTGGTTTCATATGCGAGATCTCAGCAGCCTGAAAGAAACTATCGTCCTTGGCAACCCTTGCCTCTGCCCCCACCAAGACCAAAACAGGACTAAGCTTTCAAGGTTTTGTTTTTAAATGTCGTGGTATGGACCTATACCAAGTCAGCTCTTTCTCTTGCTTCTTTGTCTCCGGTACAGAAAGTAGTTCAAATTATTATTAGAAGATGATGCATCAAGTAGTTCTTCTCACACGTCAAATAACACGTTTGCTCATATTTTCCTTGTTTGTTAGAATATTTGGAGTTCTAGCCCTGCATTCAATGTGTATACCTAAAATAGCCCAAGTGCCAGGATCCTTAGCACATGTGTTTTCTGCATCTGCATCCCAAAGCTGGGGCTGAGCTGTGGGACCTGGGAATACTTTCCAGCTCCTCAGTCTTGGCTTGTGCCCCATCTGGGTTTTGATAAATCTTGGGACCTTACCTGGATGTGCACAACCTCTGTTCTTCCTGCCCTGATTCCTGTGCAAAAGGAACTCGGGCAAGCAGGTAGAATTAATTTCCATGCGTGAAGCAGGTGTTCCTTCATGTATTACTATACTCTTCCCCATCTGCTCCAGTTGGCTGACACTCCCTTGTTTTAATCTTGCTGTGGAAGTTACTGGTTTGTCTGTACCATGTAATGTGTTTGCTTCTCTTCCGAGTATTCCCTTTCAGATAAAATGGATGCATTTTCACTTTCCTAATGGAATGTTCACAGAGCATTAGAAATTGCTCTGTGGACCATATTTTGGGAATCTCTGACTTCATGCATTCCCTAACTCACCCTTTCTTTAAAATGAACCACAGTTGTCCATAATGAAGGAAATCATCAGAGTCAAGCAGAAGATTATCTCAATGTTTGAAGGTCTGGTTGACATGCTCTTTTTACTTAAAGCTCTTTAAAACTCTGTAATTTTGAGCAAATTTGAGCAATTTGTGTTTGCTTGACCTTCTGAAAGATCACTTTGCTCTCAGCTAAATCTGTCATGGTCTACAATGGTGTTATTTATTTCACATTTAAGGTGGAGCACGCACTTACAAATTATAATTCAAACTTTGCCTGGTTTACTTGTGAATTGGTTTGGCTGTAGTGTGACATCTGTGTTGATTATGACACTCATTTGCTAAGAAGAAGGAAAAAGTGACATAGTTAAGCCAAAATCAAGCCCATTTGCTCAATAATTTCATATGTTCCTAAATTCAAATTTGTGTTTTGCATGCTGCTGGCAGATTCAGCTCTTGCAGCTGGTTCTGGTGTGATAGGTCTGACTGCTGAAGATGCAGGTCATGATTTGCTTCATTGTGTATTACTTTCCCTTGCTAGGCATTGTGGCGATCTAGGTAATTGTAGACTTTGCTTAAATGCTAGTTATCTTTTCCTTGGGGAAGCTTCTCTTCAGTTTCTTCTTTTTTTTCCTTTTCTTAGCCTTCTGCTGGCTGATTCACAGAGGGAGTATTTGCTTTGCTAATCTTAGACACACGTTTGGTCTGTTATGTTTCAGGTTAGTTGTATTTATTGTTAGTTATTGCCATGGTACTCCAGAAGAGGCTTCCTTATTTAGCATTGCCTTTTCAGTTCTGAGAATGGGAGAAGAACTGGGGAAATCTGTTGCCATGTCTTCAGTACCATGGAGTCTTCATCTCCAAGACATACTTAACCATGAACATCACAAAACACAAGGCTATCTTGGATTTTTAATAAGCCAAATCTAAAGACAAGCTTTTAAGGTTATTATAAATATTTTCGAGAGAAAAGGCAGCAGGTTGGAAAACCTCCATCATTCTCCAGACAAGCTGAAGGCGAACAGAAGGGAGAGCCAGTACAGGGCAGTGCACTTTGTACAGGCTCTTCGCTGGCTTCCAGGGAATCTTCCTAGAGATGTGTATCATCTTGATTGTTAAATTTTGAAAATCTATATTTTTATAAGCTAATGCAGCACCATTTATAGTGTTTCATGTTGAAACATCACCTTTACACAATAAATGTCATGATGCATAATAAAGAAAATGCTTTATAAGCAAGTGTGTCCTATGAAGGCAGAGTTTCATCAAGTACAATACTTTCCTCTTCTGCTATTCATCCCTCAAAAATTCTTCTTATGAAACAAAATTATTTACGAAAGAGTCAGGATTTTAAGAAAGACCCCACAACTTAAACCATCCATTACTAAAAGATTCTGGTACGGTATCCAGTGTAAAATCATGGCAGAACAGAACGAGTACAATGTGATTTTTCCTAGATGTGAGAAGGCAGAAGCATATGGAAAGTATCTGGATTCCTGTTGACATAAATCCGGTGAACAGCTTTTATTTATTTATGCATGTACACATTTTTCTGTTTGTTTATTTATTACTAGTGCCAGCAGCTGCCCTCTCTGAGGGCAAGCGCTATAATTTCTCTGGACGTTACCAGGTGTTTCTTGCTTTTGTGTCAGTGCACTAATTTAGGGGAACAGGAATATTCACTGTGGAATATTCACTGGAAGGAATGTTTTATAACATGAGAAAAAATGGACAATTATCTTAATCACTGAAGAACGTAAATCAAACTGGAATTCAGAAATGTTTGTTAAGTTTCTGCCCTATGGGGAAATGGGTCATAAAGCGTTTTATACAGAGAAGTAAGTTTTTCCAAATGACAAGTCGTTCTTAAATATCTGTGTTTACGGAGGAAACTCTGAGAGGAGGGATTGCTAAACAAGACTGGTAGCTGGGGTTGATCCATCAAGTCTTCCTGTGTAACCAGAGGAAATAACTCCTATCTTTTTATTCCCGTCCCTATTTCTTCCCTACTTGCCTGCCATGATGCAAAGAGAAGTATATCAATGGCCAAGAGGTATTAAGGTGAATCCCCCACAGTGAAGGAACTATGGAAACATTTGAGGGGAAAATACGTAGAACGGAGATGGAAGAAGAAACATGGGGAGAGGAAAAAAGCACCTTTTTAATAGCAGGGTCTTGACTTCCCTTGTCTGATGCAAAATGTACATTTAAAGGGTTTGGAAAACTTTTCCTTATTTTGAAGGAGACTTCCTTTTCATAAGTCTGCTATAGATAACTCCACCTCGAACCCCTCCAAAAAAGGCCAGAGTAAGGAGGAATGGCATCCCACCAGCTTGCTTTCTGCTGCAGACTGTCCCCAGTAGAAGGCCCTGTGCACTGGGGAGGGACAATACTGGCTTGCACCTCTGGTCTGTGAACAGATAGGAAAATTTTAGAAAATGGGAAGAATCTAGCGTAGTTCCCATAGGTTAGTCCTTGCCCACCTACTGCAGCCCCAAAGAGTTGGGCTGAATTATTATTCTGTTATAAACTAAACCCTGTGGATTTGTGATGTGTAAAAGCAACTCTGTATCACTGAAATTACCTTTCTCTGTGTGTGCGATGGTGAGTTTTCAGTTTCACTTCAAGATGCAAATAATAGTGGTGGACCCTTGAAAAATGATATCACGTGTCATTCATGTTCTCTTCTATAAACATAGTTTAATTAAATCCTTCCCCACTCTTTTTATATGCTGTGCTTTTCTCAAGTTTGTGAACTATAAACCAAGCTGCTGACAACTGTAATTCAGTATGTTCTGTCCTAAATTACCGAGATGTAGTCATTATTCCTCATTTGCCTGATTACATTATTCACAGATGGTAGCAGGGTTTCATTTCACATCATGTGTTACTTTAAAGCAGTGTTTTATGGTAAGTACGGTTTATCTAACTTTGAGAACTTTGTAAGAGTTAAATATCCACAAAATAAAAATATACAAATATTTTAATAGATGCTTTCATTTAGCAGATTTCATTAGAATATATTTGTGAATAATTTGATTCATCCAAAGAGCCCTTACTTTTGGCAAGAAAATACACTGGCAAGAAGTCAACACAAAAGATGCTAATAGCTGTGCATCGTTAAGGAAGTGGTTGAACTACACAACAGTTCTGCCAGTGTGTTCAAGCAGAGATTGGGAGTACAAGAATATTGGTGACTCTGTCCTCTTCTGCACTGTGGTGGTGCAAGACCATGACTTGTATCACGCCTGTGCGTTCCCGTATAGCTCAAGTTCAAGTGGCTGTCAGAAAGTGTGCAGGAAGAAATGCTGCTGAACAACTCCCTCCTATGGCAGACATGGTGAAGATCTTTCTGTTCAGAGATTTTGTCCCTCAGTGGAGCCCAGGACCTTTGAGGCAATTTTTTCAGGTCTATGACTACCTGTACCTTCCACTGCTCAATGACTGTTACCTTCCTAGTGAAGACCACTGTGCACGGCTGGATAGCAGAAGGTGGGTCCTTAGGTGGAAGCCCACTGCCTTGACTACAGTTACAACTGCTCTTTGAACCTACCCTCAATCCCTTCCTGTAGTTACATCTGAGGTTCATTTCCAGTCGATGGTTGGCTTGTATTCTTCCTGAAACTGCCTGGTCCCAGGACTCAGGCTTCCTTGCCCACCTGGGCTGCCAGGTGGCCTTTGCTTTTGTATTCACAGGGTGAAACCATTCAGGAGGATCCTTAGGTTTTTAGCCTATTAAAAAGAGCCCTGGAACTCAAAACCTGTTTTAAAACAGGGGCTATTGCTTTAATAGTGGAGAGTGTTGTAGAAGGGGAAAGCTCATAACAGTTTGATAAGCAGGGTTTATTTTTTATCCATCTTCAGGCAGCTGTGATGGCTTGCTCGAGGAGAATAATCAAATTTTGTGATTAACCGTGATGGCTTGTAACTGTTATCACTTGCAACATTTAAATTCTCAAAAGATGATGCCAGCTCTAGGAATTTTGTTAAGGAACCCTGAACCATTCCCTAAGCCATGATGTTTAGTGGGGTACCTGCTTGGAATTGTCCTCGCCTGCCTATGTAGGGAAAAAGAGAGGTGACTTAGCTGTACTACGTTTTTTGAGATGGGACGCTTGTGTGCACATTTGCTGCTCCTTCAGTTGCCAAATCCAGGGGACTCTGAGATGGAGGAAAGAAGACATCTACTTCTGTATATTCCATTAGGTAAAGGGGAGAAGGTTAATTAATTCACCCCTACTATGAATACCCTTAAAACAATGCATCACAGAAAGAACGTAGGCAAGCAGTCTGGTGACTGGTAACTTTTGACAACTTTGAAGACTTCTGTGTATTAATTTTGTGATTCCTTTGAAAACTTGCTATATCTAGGAAAAAGAAGCATCAGTGCCACAGGCCAATTTAAATTATATCTGATTGCTGGAAATGGTACAAATATATGCTTTACAAGCATTTCAGAGACATTAAGTGGCTTGAGGAAAAGTGAATCTGTCAATGAAGGAAAATTAGAGCAAGACAGACAGACCATAATCACATCAAGTTTATTTGTAGAAAGAGTCCTATTATTGTTTGTAATGCGAGACCTTAGAAAAATTCTAAGCAAAGATCAGCAGAGGAGCCTTGAAGAAATAAAACCTTATTCATCCCTTAAAGAAAACAAAAAAGTAATGAAATCCTCAAGCACAGTACTGCGGGGGAAGGCTATTGTTTTGTTTTTGTGGGACAAGATAAAGAGAGTGGGGGAATTTTTTTTTAGCATTTTTAATATGCCTCTTGTACCAAAACTGATTCTGGAGCTCAGAATTGGATGTACCCTTGTTCTAATAATGCTCAGCTATGTTGCTGCAGTCGTTCAAAACCCAACAAGTGAAGAACACGCTGTTCTCAGGCTTTTCTTCTCCAAACTATTTTAAGAAGGGATTTTTCAAATGGAAAAGGCCTGGGTAATCTCTGTTACTTTCCTTCCTCCTTTGTAGCTCCAGAAAATGCTGGGCAGGATTCTCAAGAGAAGCTAGCTGGTGCAACTGTGTTGTAAATGGAGTGAATGTTGATTTATTTGAATAGTTTATGCAAGTATAATATTTTAACATGGACCAGCCTGTGCCTCTGCTGCCAACAGGATGCCAACAACAGCAGGATTGTGGTAGCATGACCTTGCTGGTAAAATAAAGCCGTGCTGCCGGTGGGCGCAAGGCATCGGATATGTCTGAGGCCAGAGTCCATGGTGTCCTCCTGGACTGACCTAGATGTCCTGCCCTGCCCAAACCAATCCTGCCCTGCTTGAGAGGGCCTGGACCCACCCAGCACCACGAGGAAGGACTTAGATCCGTCTTTTCCCTGCACCCTCTGAGGCGTTTGTGCCAACTTCTGACATACGGCTTGTTGACCAGCCTGGGGAGATGACGCAGATCAAACAGTTGACAGCCTGAATTTCCTGATCTCCTGACTGAGTACAACTCTAAAGGGTTAAATCTGCTTGTTACTGTCACAGAATAAGTATCACAGAGGTAAGAGGGAAACTTGGATATTGCAATCCTGCCCAAACTCCCGAGACTACAGATATTTTTCTCCGTTGTGCTTCATGATAGAAAAATGTTTCAGGCAGTGCAGTTTCTGTAACACCAAACATTGATGTCAGCGCCTAGGTCAGTTCTCCTTTTAAAGGAAATGACATTTATCAGATAAAATGTAAGCTACAGAACACAAAGTATTTAAGAGTCTATAGGGGATATAGCCAGTAAATATCATAGACAGTAAATATCACTGACATAACCTGTTCATCATTTGGATGTTACTGACTTGTTTTGCCAGTGGCTGATTTAGCAATAAAAGAGAATTTTTATTTTCAGTTATTAACATATCACTCTGTTGAATTATTTGACTGCACTAAGCTAAAAATGTAATAACTCATACACCTGACAAAGAATTTGGTACAAGTGTGTGAGTGTGCTTCAGGGGAGTTCTTAGAGGTGACTGGCACATTAAATTGCAAAAATTAAGGAATTGCATCTTCAGGGTCTCTGTTAATTTGACCCTGATGCTGAACAGAAATGACGGAAAACTGTGAATCAGGAGGCATAATTCTGAAACTATAATTTTTATATAATCTGGGTTTTTACTGACTTTCTATACTGTTTTGTTTAGAGCTTAGACAAAGAATAGAAATATACATTGTTCTTAGTTATTTTTAAATTGTCTCTTATCACTTGAGCCTGGAAAAGTAACAGGCCAACACAGGCTCTGCCAGAAAGACCATCATGCTTCGTTTGTTCCCAACAGAGAGTCTGTGATACTTTCTCCATTCCTTTGCTGATTTACTAAGTAAACCTGCATCTGTGCTGATTAAATAAATATAATAATGTCCTGCTGTTGACATTAATGGACAACATCATGACCCTAACAGATTCAAATGACGCAAAAGGGGGGAAAAAAAAAGTATTGTAACACTGTAAATGTTTTGATATCAATATATTATCCACTGCTTTTTAAACCTTTTGACAGACATTAGGGAGCTGTAACTGGAGACAAAGACCTTCATTACTAGCATCTTGTGTCCCAGCTATACTGAGCTGGGGCAGGGGGCAGTGTCCTTGGGTGGCAAGGATATGTCCCCAAGGAACTTCATCTCATGGTAGTGTCTGCGCAGGAGGTGACACTGAGGGGAACTTCTGTCCCTAAGACATGGGCAGCCCCAACCCAGTACAGGCCTTTCCCTCACCTCTTTCTGTCCTGAGGCTCATTAAAAAAGATTATAGTGTTGACATTGTGTTTTTCGTATGGTATGCTTTTAGATTTCAGATGCTACTGTGGTGTTTGTGTATCACTTGTCTCTGATTATGTATCCTAATGTGTAGAGCATATATAGAATCATAGAATGATTTGGGTTGGAAAGGACCTTAAAGATCATCAAGTTCCAACCCCCCTGCCATGGGCAGGGACACCCTCCACTAGACCAGGTTGCTCAAAGCCTCATCCAGCCTGGCCTTGAACCCCTCCAGGGATGGGGCATCCACAGCTTCTCTGGGCAACCTGGGCCACTGCCTCACCACCCGCACAGTGAAAAATTTCTGCCTAATATCTAGCCTAAATGTACCATCCTTCAGCTTATACCTGTTACCCCTTGTCCTCTCCCTACACTCCCTGATGCAGAGTGCTTCCCCATCTCTCCTGTAGCCCCTTCAGGTACTGGAAGGCTGCTGTAAGGTCTCCTTGAAGCCTCCTTTTCTCCAGGCTGAACAACCCCAATTCTCTCAGCCTGTCCTCATAGGGGAGGTGCTCCAGCCTCTGATTAATTTTGTGGCTCTTCTCTGGACTCTCTCCAACAGGTCCAGGTCTTTTTTTATGTTGGGGGCCCCACATCTGAACACAGTACTGCAGGTGGGGCCTGACGAGAGCAGAGTAGAGGGGGAGAATCACCTCCCTTGACCTGCTGCTAATGCTTCTCTTGATGCAGCCCAGGACACGGTTGGTTTCTGTGCAGCAAGCGCACACTGCCAGCTCATGTTGAGCTTATCATCCACCAACACCCCCGAGTCCTCCTCAGGGCTTCTCTCTATCCATTCTCTGCCCAGTATATGCTAATATCAAGTATTTATTTCACTCTAAGCTGCGTTTGTTACCTTATCCATCATGGCTCACTGGTATGTCAGGTACTTGCAAATTGCTGTATAACTGTATTTTCATACTGTTTTTCACCATAGTTGTACCCTTTTTTAGCAAAATCTATCATGAGAGAATAGATACATTGCCATGGATCTTCAGTGGACATCCTAGAACTGAAGTAAATTATTTTAGATCTTTTCATACCTGAATATCAAAAGTGTTTTCTTGCTAGCGTTGTCTTCACTGCATTAAAAATTGATAGGGACATGAGAGAAACACCTGTACTCCCAGATCAGATAAACCAGTGTTCCCAGAATTTAATTATCCACGCTCCTTGAGATTGTTGGGAGACAGAGCACGCGCTAGGATCAATCTCTCACAAGTTTTTGGACAGTCTTCCCAGGAAACTGCAATGGAAACTTCAGTGCCTTCCCTGTCCATCCTAGAATCGGTGGCAGTGACGCATGTGTCCTTACATAGCAATACAGCCTCCTGAAGCGTGGACATACAGCACTTCTGAAAATCAGGATCCTTCTCTTTTGGTGCTTAACTGTGGATTTAAATGCTGACTTGTAAAAGGGAAATATTTTACCTTATCCTGAGATTATGGCCAAATTCATCTTTTAACTGTTCAAACCCTGTGATGTGAACTGTCTGCCAGTGATTTGGGACTGGGATCAGAAAGCATGTCAGAACTGAGCTATGGAGTTGTATACAGTATCAGTATACCAGTAAGGATGATCTGTTTAAAAATAATATAGAGTACCTTAAGTGAAGTATCTTCTATGTAAACAACATCCTACTTAGAGCCTTTTCCAATGTCTTTTCCATATAATAAATATATCCAGTGCCTTATCAGTGCATTCTCCATTAGTCTGACCTTTTTGTAGTCATTAAAGCTGTTGCAGAGTAAAATTTTCCCCTTTTTTACATGAGAACTAGAACATTATATGGTAAAGTTGGATTTAGATGTCCTCTCAGGCACAATCCATTTGCCTAAACATAGGGGTCCAGCGTCGTACTCTATCTGGCCACTAGCTAGGTTCCCATGTTTGAGCACTGGTATCAAGCCCCAATGTCTATCGGTATCTCTAGGTGCTTGAAGACTTTCAAACACTGTCTCTGAGTGACCTTCCTAGTGTTACACAGGAAGACGACAGCAAATAAGAGAAGAACCTTAGATATCCTTTGGGGTAGCCTTCCACCTGTACAGCTATCCCTGGCCAACTCCTCGTACGGATATAGTTTTGGTAAAATAGAGCTTGCCTGCAGATTTTGCATTTGACTTGTTTTGAATGCTTAGAACTGCCTCTTTCCTTCTCACCCTGCAGCCTCTCTATACCAGTTTCATGCCAATAAAGCACACTGAGAATTTGCTTAATTAAAGGGAACTGAAGACTGCTACTTTTAATTGCAAGATCATGCAATTGATTTATTTTACTGATTCATTGTCTTTTTTATTTGATCTAGAGATAAGGAGACAATATTTGGTATCCACTGAATTTTTGACACTTTTTGGAAATTCCAGCTACACATCTTATTTCTGCATTAGCAATCACTGGTGTTTATACACCACTGTAAAAAATATCAGCTTGGAAATGGCTGAAAAATGCAACACGACACTTCAGCCCCACTGCCATATGTGAGTGGAGTTAACCGACACTTCCCCGACTCCCACAGAGGTGCCAACTAACAGCGCTTGAATAAATAATCTGTTTAGCTAATGTGGGGTTTTAATGACAAAATTACAAAAGTTCTTTCCAATTTTAAAGTGAGTTTATTTGAATAACTGAATTTCTGATGTTCCAAGGGGTGCTGATTGTGTCCCCAGAAGTTATCTGGAAGGTCATCTCTATATAACTGGGGGTACATAGGAGGGAAAAAGGAACACATTTTGAAAAACAGACTAGGGTGCCAGTGATTCAAAGATCTCTTTTCTCCTAATCCCTTACTGTTCTAGATCTTGCTAATAATTAGGGGAAAGAATTTCTGCTGCTTTCCCGGCATTGGCTCTTGCAGAAGGAAATTCTTTGTTTTATCTCCGGGACAATGTTACTTTGATATTTCTTCTTCCAAAAAAGGGATTTGGCTTAGTACAAAACCAGAAAGTTATCTGTTTCAAACATTATACTTTGGAAATGGTGAGAGAAGTATCACTTAATTGGCTAACTTTATTTCAGAATTTGGTGGATTTTACCATCAAAGTTAATCATTTATCTACTTGCTGGTCTGGAGCAATTCTAAATGGCTACTAGAAAGAGATTGATGGCAGGGTTTGCTGAAAATGAACTATGCAGATTTTAATAAAAATGGAGTTATATACTGCTAGAAAAAAAATGAGCCTTCTTTCTAGAATCATAGAATCAGAGAGGATACTATTTCTGCAAATATTTAGTTAATTGATACTGTGAAATTAATTTTATTATAATTGCTCTGTGATTAATTCCTGCTGCTAAAAGTAAATTCCTTCTTTTAATTTTTTTTGCTTCCTTTTTAAAAAATAATTTAATGGACTAGATATTTGGAATAATTTCTCCCGCTTGGGACAGAGCTCTGATCTACAAAACATGCACAGGAGTTATTTTTCCTTTTACAAAACAGATGAATAAGAGCAAGCTTCTTTGTGTCTGTTAGATAAACAGAAATGTTGTGTTGATAAGTGTTAATATCAAAAGAATCTGCAAATCTGAAAGGATATTGAGAAAAAAAGCAGGAAAAAATAGTGCTCTTTTAATAAGCCATTAGCTGCCACATATAATTAAACTTATATTGCATTAATTTTAGGTTCTGTACAAGGTCTGAAAATGTTTAACCAGCTTGTTTTTTGCTTAGCTATCATCTGGGTTTGTGGTTCTGTACTTAAGGATCGCAAACACTTGTGCAAGTCTCTGAAATACTCTGAAATACTGCACCTCTCACTGTAATCTCATATCTCGCATGCTTTAACAAACAATAAGAATCTTCAAATTTAGCAATAATTTTTAAGTTCACTTGCTAATATTTGGTCCTGCACCATAAAAAGTAATGGATTTTGTTTTTTGTTTTTTTTTTAGCTTCTTTCAGTAGATGCAGAGTAGAAAGCCTGCCCTGCTAGAGATTTTGCATTTGTCAGCCCCGGAGTAATCTGAAAACCCATGGAGTCTATTTCTGCCTCCAGGCGTAATGGTCCAGCCATTTAGAGATCTTTTTACCGTATTGAGTTTTTATTAAAAGGGCTTTGATTAATCTTTTTTTCTGAAAAAAATTGATTATGATCTGAGCATATGTTTGACCTCTGGAATACTACATTTCTTCAACTCTGTGACTGCAGTGATTCTACTGAATTGATACTGGGAAAAAAGACCCCCAATTAAATCAGTGATCCTTCACATTTATACCAGCTGATTTAAGAATGTCCTAACCATTACAAAGAAGTGCTCTGTTAAATTTGTTAATTATTCTAAATTTTTATTAAAAAGTGATTTTTCATCTGAAGCCAGACTACACAGTGTTAGGTTTATTTTCTTTTCTTTGCCAGAAAAGTATAGAAGCCGTAAATTATATATGGAAAATAGTTTTAAAGAATAGTATTTTCAGGATAAGAGAACTGAGTGCAGCTGGTTTGGTATATTTTCCAAATCAGGTTTCAAAATGGGAACCAGCTGCTCATCTGTTGCTCTTAGCTAAAATGCCAGCGTATGCTGGTTGTTGCATGATGGCCATTTTGGAAATAATATACCTGAGGAATACTGAATGTGATCCTGATTGTCAGATTCAGTTGCAACTAATCCTCACCCGGTCGCAGCATCACCTTCAAATGCTGCAAGCCCCTCTCCTAAAGATATTGGGGTGACTTGCTAAAAAATCCAAAATAAAACTAATCATGGCGTATAGCATGGGCTGTGCATTTTCAACAAGCTTTCTACTGGAATTAATCTTTGCAGCTGTGCTGTTTGATTGCATTAGCAGACACCGCTGTCTGAGCAGCCGGCTTCTGTGCATTGGGCTCCCAGCGCAAGAACTGGCCCCACTTTGCTTTTGTCCCAGGTGCCTTCTGCTTTGATGCTGGTCTTTACCCCAGGAAGGAAAGCTGAGATGGAGGTGGGAAGAGGTGGGCTACCCTGGTTTGTTGTTGTTGTTAATTCTCTGCCAGTGTGGGATCCATTTTTTTAAATAAGAGATTCCTTTGCGGCAGAGGTGCTGATGAACAACTGAAGAAACCTGGCGGGACGGTTCAGTGAGCAGCGCATTCTTAAGGCCTTTAATTTAGACTTGGGGCTAGGTTCGTTTGGTCTGAATGCCATTTTTGTGTTTAATAACTATCACAGGGTTTTTATAGGGCTAAATATTATTTCTTTTTTTTTTCCTTAATATGAAACACCAACTGTAATAAATTGGGAAATTTTAAAAGGTAAATTTGATCAGTATCAAAATACGCTGTAGCATTTCTTACTGGCTTTATTTCAAAAAATAGATGAAATATTATGTAGACACATTAAATTCTGTCCATTAAGAATAACAACATTACAGCATATGTAAAAGAGGTTTGCTTAGAATAATTTTGAGTTTGTCTAGGTCTCCAGAAAAGACTGTTTTGGCTTTTATGTAGATTTCCAAGAGACTACTCTTTTCCCACCCCCAAGAAAAAGTTGCCATACTTCATTCTGGAATTCTATTCAACAATATTCCTGTTAAGGGAATTTGTTAAAAAAAAAAAAAAAAAAAAGGTCAATCCCCACGCACCCTCCTTGAACTCAAGATGCCTTCCTCAAATATCCAGCATTGGTGTAAAACCTTTTCATCCACAAGACACGTACCCATCATTCTGCTTCTCTGGGCTTTTGTTGTGTTACAAAAATACCAGAATAGGGGGGTTTGTAATTGCAGCTATTGTTATAAAAGCATGTTCTTGAGAAAACTTGAGAGCAGAAGACAAGGAAATGGCTGTATTTCCTAAGACTCAAGTATCTGCACAAATTATTTGTGTTTCAGAATTAGGTGCTAAACCAGGTTTTTCTACTCTGTGGTTGGGAGCAGGAGGTCAGATGGTTGAGAGCAAGGAGTTAATACACACTTGAGTGGTTGAAAAGGTTACTGGGGCTGTAGTGTTTTCTCAGTTGAGGCTCGTTGGCTGCAGGTTTAAGAGCAGAGGCAATGTCAAATAACGGGACAAAACAGATTCTTGACAAAGAACACAGTGCGTGCTCCAAAGAAAACCGCTAAAGTAGTTTCAGCTTCAGTAAGTACTGGCGTACTGGACTATATAACAGCTTTTAAATGTTATCTCATTTTGATCACCTTTCTTTGTTAGAAATCCTACTGTGATTGGAAAAATCCCAGGGAAAATCCACCTAAGTTACTTTTTTTGGCTGATAAACTTAGCGATATCGCTCATCGGGCTGGGGGTTTTAAATAATGTGCTCTGCCTTGGTATTGGTGTCACTGAAACTCTTGTTTGCATATAGGTGTTTTAATGGGATTTCAGGTATATAGTTCAACTGCACTGGTATAAACTAAAAAAAGCGATAAATATATCATCAAAATTTGAAGAGACTTAAACCAAAGCCCAGTTCTATATGACAAAACTTAAAAATGAAAAATGAAGAATAATTAAACTGCCCAGGCTTTGGGTGTTTCCCACTGGGTGTTTTCTCTGGGGTACAGAAGTGACTTTGGAGCTGTTGAATCGTTCTGAGAGAAATGCCCAAGGGTAACTTGTGCTTTTTCCCAAAGAAAAAGGTGGGGTTTTAGAGAAGGCATAAAATCTCACTCCTGGGTCCAATTTTAGAAGTCAAATATGGATGTACAGGTGTTTTTAACGTGGGCCCAAAGAAGCTGAGTTGCGAGTGCGTGCACAAGCATTGGTACATACGTCCTTTGGAAAAGAATGGTTGGCATGGAAAGCAATTCCATTTTTATTGTAAGCATATTAATGAAGAAAGAAGGTCTTAATCTTAGGCAGTTTTTTATAATACAATGTTATGAAAATAAAAGGGGCTAACTTTTGGGAGAAGTAGGAGGCAGAAAACAAGTGCTAGCATGCTACCCTCGTGTCGGTTATAAAGGAAGACAGCACTATGGACTAATTTGGAATTTTAGAGCAGTGCTAACATTATGAAAATTGACTTTGCTTAGATTGCCTTTATCATTGTGAGATGTCGTTCAGTTTATAGCAGTCATGAACTTAACAACCACCTGTGCTGGGAACACTCGTCATTCACAGAACCTGATGCTTGGATTCAGATTGTGCCTGTGATTGAAGGCTTTGTTTAAATATCACATTTACAGGAAGCTGTGTTTCTTCATTTCTAATAAGCTTAACGTTCGGGGTTTTTTTCTCATTCAGCTATTAGGTAATTAAGTCCAGCATTGTGCTGCTCAGAAGTGTCACTTCAAGACTAATGCAGGCATGACTGTTATATCCTCAAAAGGAGGGTGCGAAAGGACTGGAGGAGATGGTCCTCTGCTGGGCAAAATGTGATGTTTCTTTTTTCTGTGCTTTGCTCTTCTATGTGCTGTAGGAGAGGACCACTGGTGGGATACACTTTTTTGTGCTATTGATTGACAGCTGAGATTCCTGACTGTGGGGACCACTGTGAGTGAATGTGATGGGTTTACCCTTGGCTGGGAGCCCACTCCACACAGCTGCTCTCTCGCCCTCCCCCTCCTGGGGATGAGGGAGAGAATTAAAGGGGTAAAAGGAAAAGAAGACTCATGGGTTGGGATAAGAACAATTTAATAACTAAACTACAATAATTCTGAAAAATAATAATATATACAAGTATACAAGAGTGATACACAGTGATACTGCTCACCATCCGATGACCAAGGCTCAGCCTGTTCCTGGCAAACGGTCCCAGAGCAGGGAGAGTCCCGAAACGGTACTCCTGGAATGGAGATGAGGGTCCGAGTGTCCTAAACTGAGAGCTCACCAAGGGAGGGAGACGACCCTGGGAGAGGGACCACCTGAAGAGAGCTGACCCGGAGCAAGAGAGCAATTCAGAGCAAAAGGGACGAGCTTCCAGAAAGCCCTCACCTATATACTGGGTGTGACATGCGTGATATGGAATAGACCATTGGCCAATTTGGGTCTCAATCCTAAACCTAAGATCAAATCCTAGGCTAGTGACTGGGGCTGTGCTCCCTCCCAGCTTCTCCTGCCCCTGCAGACACTGGCACAGCAGAGAAGCTGAAAAGTCCTTCACTGTCCTGGCAACAAGTATAAACACCACTGTGACCAGCTTTCTTCTCAGCACAAATCCAAAACACAGCCTCTCACTAGCTGCTATGAAGAAAGTTAACTCTGTCCCAGCCCAAACCAGGACAGTGAGCAAAGTACATCACCACTAAATGCTGCAGCTTCTATCACAGCAGTGCTGAGGATTAAGAATAGTGAAGACATTAAAAAAAAAAAAAGTAAATTGACAGATTTTGTGGATTTAAGCATTCCTGACCCAGCAGCTGGTGGCAGAGTGACTAATTGCATATTTTTTTCCCCTAATATGGTCTAGACCTTAGTTAGGTTTTGCATGTCATGGCACAATTATTTGTGGTCTGCTTGCATTTTTCCTTCCCTGTGTGGGTGGAAGCTGTTAGAGACAATAACCTTGTCTGGTGTGATGTGGCTCTGATGTTCTTTGCTTAACACGACAGCACCCTACCTCACCAGTAAATGCAAAAGTCTATAGCAGACCATCTACTGCAGCTTGCTAGCGTGAAATACTGGGCAGCTGTACAGTCTGAGCAGTGTCTGAGCTTTAAGTCAGTTTGGAAATCAAACCTGAAATGCCTGCTTGCATGTAATAACAGCCTGCAACTCTTCATTGACTCACTTATTCCACATTTTTTGTCTGTTGATATTTCTGGTTTTGCTTTCCTTCTGTAGCTGTCTTCCACCAGTGATGTCTCATCCTATTGCCTTTTCTTCCGGAGTGACTTTGTAAGGTCCAACTCTGCTTCCTCCTTTATTGCCTGCTTCGCTGTGGATAGGTTTGTTCAATCCAAATCCTCTGGCTGGACTGAAATTGTAGCAATGGCATGCTCTGGACCTGTAACCCTTGACAGCAGAGGTTCTGTCTTCTGCCACCATCCAGCGTGGTGGAGCATCAGTTCCTTTTGTCAGCCTTGAGAGTATAAATATTTAAATAGTTTTTATAACTGTTTTTATAGATCACTGAAGCATCTCAAATTTTGCTTCTTAAGCTTTGTCCCCAATGGGGTGTAAATGAAATATTTAGTATCCTTGCTAAGTTCTAAGGACTCAGCAAGATATTATCTTTATAGTCTTTTTATAAGAGTGATTAATACTTTGTATGTAAGAAAGAGGAGACAGAGTTTCTTTCCATAAACATCTGTTTATGATTTAAACTCTGCAAAATATCCAAAAAAAAGATTGTGTGGTGAATACTGACTTAGGATTTTCGCCACGTATCCTACTGTCCCAAGCACTGCTCCTACACTACTATTAATTATGCTGGTACAATTCCAAATGTGTCATTCTTAGTTTTAAAATATTTGTAGTCAAATACCCAACTACTAAACAAAAAGTGAAAACCTGGGGAGCATTGTTGTAGTGGATATATAAAGTTACTTAAGCATTGATGGTGCAACATAAAATTACAGTCAAAACCATATGGTCGTTATCAGTGAGTTTTTATAAATAGATCTGAAAGTATTTGAGAAAGTAAAATTTGCTCCGCATGCCTTTTTTCTTCTTTTTGTATGTGTAGCTGCTCCTTTCCAGGGACAGATCTCACCTGTTTCCTATGTCACAAACATCTGGACTAAATGTCTGGAATGCAGCCCTGCTTTTTCACAGCTTGCTGGGTCCCTCACAGTTAGGTCTGCTCTGGTCAAGACATACAGAGCCAACGTGTTGAAAAGGTCCCAGCTAAATGTTCAATTCTGTGGAACCTTGCTTCTGCACTAACGTGTTTCTTTCTCTTTCCTAGCTGTCCCCCTGGACCAAAGAGAACATTCGTCAGTATTTAAGAGGTGCCCTTAGTAACATGCCTTGAGTTTTGGTCAGCTGGACTTGATGGTCATTGTAGGTGCCTTCCAACTGGAACTTATCCTGTTCTCTATGAGCTTTGTTCGTATTTTTCACTTTATATGGTGCAATATGGTGAGGAGTTCTCAGTGTTAATGTAAGGATGGATTCTATAGTTTCTTTGCAGAGTTGTGGTTTGAAAAATTGTTGGTTTTTTTTCAGACATCAGGTGTGTTCCAGATAGTCCTGGTTCCGATACAGCCTGTACTTCTAGGAGAACCAGTTGTCTGTCTCCTGGCTCAAAAAGAAGGTTGTCCTCTGCAGCAGCACTTGGTGGATCAGTGTTCAAGTTTGTATCAAGCAAACACTGCAAGGATATAATGAAAAATATGAGATCCCAGCATCTAAAAACCACTTTGATCTAATAAGGAGTCCTTTAAAGTACTTTGAAATTACAAAAAGGGCAGTAGGGATTTTCTTGGACTAGAGATGAAAGCTGAGAGCTAATGATGGGATGTTTGTAGGACAGAGTGAAAGCCACAGTGTCACTCTTCCTCCCAGAGAGGAGATTCCTTTGGGGCCCAGGTCATGGCATTATTGCTCATTGCTTCAGAAGTCTTCTAGAGTTTTTGCTGGAGACTTGAGCCAAGCTGTGGAAAAGTTTAGCTGCTGCGTGCTGTACTTCAAAGCCCAACTGTGGGCACGCTGGGCTAGTGCATGCTTGCTTCCATGATGCTTCTAGCCACAGCACCTCTGATGATGCTTGAAGGCTAAGGAACAACATCTGGAAGTTGGCAAATGGACTTCCAGAGCTGTTATTTGTAGGGTTTCTCTGTGTGGGGGGTTGTTAGTCTTTGTACTATTCAGTAGCTTGTGTTTGCTAGCCGTTGTACTTTGGGTGCCTAAGCTGAGTTCCGGTGGCAGCGGTTGAATGATGTAACTGTTTTCACAGCACTATCCATGCTCCAAATCAGAAATCTCACGGAGGAATCCCCAGAGACAGTCTCTTCTCTCTCTGCTGAGTTGTTATCCCAGAAATGATACAATATTTATGAATTTGCAAAATCTTAATGTGCTGTGTTTTTTTTTGTTTGTTTGTTTTGCTTTAATAGCTCAAATAAAGGGAAAGAAACTGAAAACATTTTGGACACATCTATATTTCAAATATTTGAAGATGGGTGAAGACTTGATTATTTAGCTGAATTTTGTCACGTTTTGAAGCACCAGCTGTCTACATCGGATGCCAGGATGTGTAGACATTTTAAAAGATACATGCGTGTATGCATGTATAAATTTATAAAACAATAATAATTCCAGAACTATTGGCTGTAGTCCTAGTTTTTAGTTAAAAATAATAGCAGGGGAGATATTGAGTGGAATCTCATGGCATTAAAACTGTTTTACCAGATCATTGCTAGATGCTTTTCTTATTTAGTAGACTTTAAGCATTTCCAAGAGCTCGTTATTCCCATCTCTAGGGAAGAGACTTTGCAGAGAGCTACAGTTGTGGTACATCTTTCCTGGCTTTCTTGAGGGAAGATGGGGGAGGGAAGCAGTGTAATGGGTATGTGTTTCCTGACCGAAATCCATCCCAGGGTCAAGGTCTTGTGAACTTTTGGATGAGAAACTAAATAAATTCAACAAAAAAAAGCCCTGATTACAGTAGCTAATGGCTTGGTCCAGATGAGCTTCTTAAATCATATAGGGGAGAGATGTAGAATGAGGGAAGACTTTCTTGTGAGAATCTATGAAGTGGGACATGGCTATTGTAAGCAAATGTGCGGCTTCAAAGTGTAATACTTATTATCTCTTATGCCATTCTTATTTTTCACACAGTCTCTTCTTTTGTAGCTTCTTGAAGTAGAAGCAATGGTCTCTTCATTACCTTCTGCATTGCTTGGGCACACGATTGAATACGATATGTGGTTGTGAAGCAGTTTTATTTGTTGGCAGTGAGTAGAGACATTTGCTATTTACTTTTTGATTTTAGTGTACAGATTATCTTGCCAGTATGCACAGATCTGATGATGGGATCACTCTGACCCTCTTTGTATTTTTAGCTACTAAAGCCTACCAGCAAATAAAAATATTAATCAAACCAAATCTTGTCTTTAACTTACGAAGAAATGGAATTTGGAGATTTAGGGACCCAAGAGAAATATAGATGCCAAGCTCTTAGCTATCTCGTGTAAGAAAAAAAAGATCAGTAAGTAATTTTTCATTAAGGGAGTCCAGATGAGCTTCTTTGATAGTAAATTACAGAACTACAGAAAGAAAAAAATACTTTTACTTTGTTACGGGCTTGATTACATGCATTGCACAGGAATAGAATACTTTGCCATATTTTTCTGGCATCCGCCTGTCTACCTTTACCTTACTACAGAAGTTAAATTTCTGGCTGGCTTGAGGTGACAGGATGGGTCACCTATGCAAGTAAGATTATTTGATTTCTTCTGTGAGTTAAGACTCTGCTTTTTGGGATACGAGGTGGCCTTAGGAGTCTGGAAAATCCCACGGTGTAGTTTTGTGAATGAGTAACTGTAAAGAGGAGTAAATTGTGTTAACTGACATTCTTTAACTGCTCTGGTAGGACCAATCTCAGTAGGTGCTGCACTGTTTTGCATACAGTACACTCAAATAATGGCTACTGGAGTAGACCAAGTAAATCTAACCACGGATGTTAACATTGAGTACTGACCAGGGCAACAAAGAACAGAAGTCAGATTGTTGGCTAGAGAAAAGCAATATTAACTGATCTTAAAAGGCAGATGGATCACTGATCAATAAATCATGAAGAGCTGGCTTAAATTTACTGAAGTGACAAAGGTGGATTTTTTTTAGGCAATATATCCTGAATGTACCTATTACAACAATCCAGTTCTCTAAAGTCATCGCAATACATACGGATTAATAATTTTGAATTATTAGTTATAGAATTTATCAGTAATTACAGTAACAGAAAGGTTTTTGCTTCAAACACCAAAGTAAGAGAATCTGGAATTAGTATGAATTTCTTTCCCTGCAATCCTTCCAAAAAGGTGTGGCCTGAGTCTTGTGTCAGAAGTACTGTGCATCTTCAGCTGTGATGGAATCCAGTAAGAACTCCAGCAGCTCATCTCTGAAAAAACAGTTTACCAAGACCACTAAAATGTATATAAAGTTTTTTTTGTTGAATTAATATTCAGAAATCCAAGGAATAAGTGAGTTATATGTAAAAGAGGAAATAATATAGATAGAAATAGAATTTAGAAAGAACTTAAAAATATTATTTTTAACTGTTTGGTACATCCTACTTTCTTAATACACCAAAGTTGCTATCTGAAAGAGCTAATTTGAAGCACATGGATATTCTGCAAAGTCTAAAGTAATGTATGAGGATTCTAGAGTAGCTGCATTGTTGGTTTCAAAACAGCTTGAAATAAAAACAGAGAAAAACTGCATCCATTAGTGTGCTGCCTCTATAATCTAAAAATAACACATTCAACGGCAATTTTTTTACTTCACTCTGTACCAGAAATTGGGAGACCATTTGGTACACATCTGAGGTTCCCTGAGGAAGGCTTAAATAATACCGTGAAAAGGATAGATAGCGTTGGGCTAGCAGAAGATTATAAACAGTTCTGAGGAGTGTGCAGCCACTTCCTTTTCTCACCTAGTCCCCAATTATAAGAGCTATAATTTGATACATTACTCCTTTGAGATCACTGGTATAATCCCAACAATCTTGAATGTTGGAAGAGACTGTGAGGAGGAGCCATCTAAAGCTTCTAACCACCTGCTTAAAATGTTAAAATAGAGTTAGAACACTTCTGGGACCTTAACTTCGTCTCCAATTAACCTTTTTTCCAGTCATTGTTAATAGATATTTGAATATAAGTTTACCAGAGAGACAGTTTGGACTGAAAAGTTTGAACTTTCTTCAAAGGGGATTTTTAAGAAAGCTAAATTCATGATGATAAAACACATCCATAGCCACTGGCACAGGCTGCAATAATATGTCCAGTGTAGGTCAGCTGAAAGCGCTGCCAGATTTTCAATGTAAAATACAATGTTCATACTTTCCCTTTCTCTCTAGGGATTTGGGAAAGCTCCTGTTTCTGCAATGAAAGCAAGAGCGTCTATTATTTCTTCATGACGATTTCTGGAAAAAACATTACTCTTATAAATACACCTTTTTATTGAGCTTGAGCGTTCCACTCTGGTGGCAAAGTTTATAAACATTCCTCCAATTTTTCCCAAATAAAAATCCAATTAGGGGTGATTTTGAAGTTAATTCATTGTCTTTACTTCATTTAAATATTAATAGTGGTGTCAACTTTTGTAGTATCAAAGAGTCATGAAAAGGGATTTTGTTGGTCTTTAAGGGTTTACTCTTTGTGTGGAGGTTTAAACACTGACGTGTACAAAGCAGATTAGTAAAGTTGTACAAAAATTAGTTTAGTCGGTAGTAATAAAATGTGAATTTCCCTTAAATTCTGGCTAATATTTTCAAAACAGTTAATTACTTGAGTATTTCAGAAAAGTATTCTCTCAGTTTTGTTTTCTTTCTTACCTTTAAGCACATAATACTGAATTTCATCAAGACAAAGGTTTTTTTTTTAATTTGTGATATACTTTTGACCTCATTTTCCATGATCATTGGTCTAAGAATGGTTTGGTTTTTTTCCCTGTGAAATCCTCCTTTTCTGGTCCAGAATAAAGAGAGTCATCCATCGTATGTGAAATCAGAGAGCAACCAAGCAGTTGCAACCCGGTTTTGTAATGTCGATGTGGTTGGTCAGAAAGCCATGTGTGCTAAGGGAAATGCAAAATTCTCTATATTTGAGTGGGAAGTGCTCCAGTTGTAGGCCAACTGTCACAAATCTAGGAAATTTTTTCTTAAAGGCAACTATGTAAAGCTTATGGAGCCTTTCTGAACCCTCACTTTCTTTTGAAAGTGATTTACTTCGGCTTGCTCGTGCCAACCGCGGCAGATTAAATATTTGTTTATTAACTTGGGTTGCTGTTGCACTTCCAGTGCTGATTAGAAAAGGTTTTTATTAATACAGAATGGTAATCTTCTGGCATGACCCAGAAGTACCTGGTGCATCTATCTTTAGAGAATTTCTGATCCTCTTACAATGAGGTATGATATGGAAGCTATAACCCAGATTCTCACTGTTTTATAACTGCCCAAGGAAGGGCAGAAGGAAGGAAGGATGCTGTCTGAAGAACAACAGTTACTTTTTCCAGGAGGTAGAGTTACCTATTTTTATTGCTGTTTAATTTCTGCTGAATAGCACTGAGCTGGAGAGTTAAGTTGCACTAGCAATGCTACTCAAACAGTACTCTCCTCACCAGGATGTGTAAGATGAATCTGATGTCATTCCTTGAGTGTAGTTCTTCTCTGTGCTTATCTTTTATTAGAAAATATTTCAAAACATTTATAGTCTTGGATAAATCTCCCTTGTGGATTACAGTAGTTTCTGGCCTTCATGATGCAGACCTGGTTTCCTTCCAGGTGGTACAAATGCTGCTGCCAAACTCTTCTTTGTGCTTTGTTCACACTTCCTCTTTACATGATGTCCTCATTGGCTGCGCGTTGCTTTACTACACCAAAATAGTTTTTCTTCTTTCATGGTTCTACACAGCTTCATTGCTACCTCTGTCTCATCTCTGCTTTAGATACACACAGCTCTGCTACCCACCACATCATTGGGTTGGTTTTTTTCCGTTTTTTTCTTAAGAGGAATTTTTAAAAATCATGTTTCGTGTGGAATACCTTTCCTTGTTACATCTGCAAAACAACTTTTTTTTTCACTTCTGTCAGATTGCTGTTCAAAATGTATCTTTTGTAAGTCCTTTCAACCATCCCAACAAGTGCTGAGTGTGTCGACATAATTGAGTGTTTGGAATTGTATGTTATTTAAGTATTCTTCTAGCCATGTTCAGTGTACTGCCAGTTTATAAAGCCAGAAAACATTTTTTTTAAACTAGTCCAGTCTTCTGCGTAAAGTGGGGCATTTAGTTAGAGTTTTTGATATTTAATTCTTTAATTGTAGACATCAGAAATGGTCAAAGTACTGTAGCACTGGTTATACTATACCATATATAAAGATGAGATCACTCTTATCCGTTTTTGATAATCCCTTATCTGTACAGCCCTTATTTGTGTTAACCTGTTTGGTTGTGATATTTGCTGAGCAATGGTATATGTCCATTACCTGTGGCTTTCTTTGAAATATATCTTTCCAGACTAGAGTTCTTCATTTTCAGTCCTTGCTTTATAAGTTTACACTTGGCCACATTGAAATAAATATACTTCTGCCTTTGCCCAGCTTACAAAATAGCATCCTGTTTCATTATTTATGACAACCTCAGTCTTTGTGTCATGTGTAAACTTTATTAGTAATTTTTTTCTTCCCACATTTTTGGTATAAATACAGAATCATAGAATGGTTTGGGTTGGAAGGGACCTTAGAGATCATCCAGTTCCAACCCCCCTGCCATGGGCAGGGACACCCTCCACTAGCCCAGGTTGCTCAAAGCCTCATCCAGCCTGGCCTTGAACCCCTCCAGGGATGGGGCATCCACAGCTTCTCTGGGCAACCTGGGCCACTGCCTCACCACCCTCACAGTGAAACATTTCTTCCTAATGTCTAGTCTAAATGTGCCCTCTTCCAGTTTAAATCCATTACCCCTCGTCCTGTCTCTACATGCCCTTGTAAAATATTTAGTAACATTGTGCCTAAGCATTAATTCTTACACAGCTCACGAGTGGGATAAGTGCTACTTTCTCTTTCTTTTTGTTCCCCCCTTCTCCTTTTATTTAGTTGCCCCTAGACTTACCATCCCGTGATATTTAGATTGTATGTAATGGAAAGCAGAGATTTAGTCTTATAGTCTAATTGTCTGAATGATCTTAAGAATGCAAATAGAGCGGACTGGAAAAGAGATCAAATGTTTAAGATATATTGCAGAAAAACATCCCAGAGCCCATGTAGGTGGTGTTCTTGGAAAAGAGTCAAAAGAGAAATTGGAAGTTGGATGTCCTTTGGGCCTGTATCTGACACAAGATGTAGACTACAGAAGAGTTGTGGCACACTGATCTGGTGTTTTCTGGAGTAATGCCATTCCTAAAGACAGTAAGATTGACTTTGAGCAATTGTAAATGTCAAGGTTATTTTTTCGTGTGTAAAAAATCTCTGACCAGGATGGGGGAAGAAACGGCATAATCAGAGCATGATTGTGAAGAATTTTAAAATCACAGAGGTTCAGGTTTTGTTGGGGCAGACTTCCTTTTGAGGATCAGAAAACTTCTGAGGTTTACTGCACTCACAGACACGCAATTTACTGATTTTCTTAGGAAGCCTTGAATCCCATCTTTCTGGGCTCTAGTCTGTGACGTGGCTGACCTGCAATACTGGGGAAGCTGGTAAACCACAGAGATGGAGATTTTGCCAGTTTCCTGAGATTTGGTCTTTAGCATCTCCTCCAAGCATGACGACTGGAAGCTTCGTAAGGCTCTGAGAGGGTAGTCTGTTAAACAGGCATCCTATAGATTGACTTCAGAAGGAAAGTCTGTCAGAAGAGACCAGGCTGCCATAATTCTGTTCAAAATACAGAAGTCCATACAATCACAACTAGCACCTGAAGATGCTGCTGTTTTTCTCTCCCTCTGTATGGTTACAAGGGCATTCACTCCGCAGTGCCTAGGACTTTGATATACACCCCAGGCATGAGATGTAATTCCATCCCAGGGTGCTTAAGATGAGAAGTGACGCTTCCTTTCAATCCTTGTCCATCTTCTCCTACTGAAATGTCACTTAGATCTCAATCCATGCATTTACCCATCTAGGAAGATTATTTCACATGCCCAAGCCTCTTTTCGTGAATCGGTAGTATTGGTTTTGACTGAAGGGTTTCCAAATTAATTTTGAGCTTTTTTTACTTCCTCAGTTTTAAAATGCCTGCATACTAAAACCAGTTTCTAGCATAAAATACTATTTCTAGACTATATTGGCTACCAGTGAGTGACATGGGACATATTACAGAATTCAGTGGTTGCTGGGGCACTGAGAACTCCCTTTTGAGCGCTTGAGATAAATTTCTGTTGTATGCTTCCTCTGCTTCCTCTCTGTCCAAGAAATGCTTAAGGAAAATAAGGATTGATTTAAGAAAAATACCATGCTATCCAGTTAGGGTCATAGAATAATTTTCACATAGGTAAATGGTATTGTTAATGCTGTGAGCTATTTTGGAGCAAATCTCTTGTGTCTAAGGTAGACTGCAGTTTTTCATGTTTTTAACTAGAAATTTGAAATTAAAATAGGTAATTGTAAAACCTACAAAAACTTCTCTTGCAACCTACTTTCTCCCAGTCTTGGGGAGATAAGGGGAGAGACTCAAAGAACCAGTTTCTCTTCCAAGTACCATGAGAGTATCTAGTCCCAAATGGCTTCTCAAATATCCTGCCTGAAGTCCCAGGATTTTGTCTGATCCTGGCAATTCTCCATTGAAGTTGATCCTGGAATAAATGTAATAAAGGTAAATCTTTTCTACACAGTGGCATAATAGCTCCATTGTGAAGTACAGGGGTCTGCAGTTCCGGATTTTTTACATAATTGAGATTACGGCACAAAGGCAGTATAGTATGCCATGCTTGCCATGGAGCCGTTGTGGAAGAAGGAAGCCTCTTCTTCAGATCCAACCCCATGACAGGTCAGGTACCTTCAACTTGAGGCATCTGTGAGATTTAAAAACACTCAACTTCTCACAGTTAGTGCGGTATAGAGAGACAGTGAAGTTGTTGAAATCCAGAGTGGGGGAAAGCTGAAGAATGCTTTAGAAAAGTAGCTGTTGTGGCTTGTAAGTATCCAGAAGAAACCCTTTTCCCCTCCCTTCAATTAGTGATGTTGAGTAAAGACTAGCATCAAGTCTAGGCATAGTGGAGTTACTGATTTTCTGTAAATTTCTTCATAAATATCGTATGGATCACCTAGATCTTCTTCTAAAGACGTCAATGTAAATGAAAGTGGCACTGAAAAACTATCCTCTCCATGTTTTCATTAAGTCTCATTATTTAAATATAAATTATTTGTCACACTGCAAAATTTGTCCTGCCTAACGGGAGTAGAAATAGGTCTTTGCATTATATCAAATGATTATGCTCTACACATTATATGGTTAGTTATATTTTAGCTTCCATATACACCTGGAGTGCTGTATCCAGCTCTGGCCTCCCCAGCACAGGAGAGAGGAGATACTGGAGAGTGATTAATGAAGAGACACCAAGGTGACAGTCTGGAGCATCCCTGCTGTGAGGAAGGACTGAGAGCTGGGGCTGTTTAGCCCAGAGAAGCAGCAGCTCAGAGGGATCTCATCAGTGTGTGCGAGTATTGGAAAGGGAGGTGTAAAGGGGACGGAGACAGGCAGTTCAGAAGGGCTGCCCAGTGACAGGACAGGAGAAAATAGACACAAACTATGTGCTTAATTGTAAGAGAAGCTTAAGCTTAAGAAAAAACTTTTTACTGTGAGAGTGAGCGAGCATTGGAGCAGGTTGCTCCGAGAGGTTGTGGAGTCTCTGTCCCTGAAGATATCCAGAAGCTGTCTGGATGTGGTCCTGCACAGCCTGCTTCAGCTGACTCTGCTTGAGCAGGGGGGTGAGCAAGATGATGTCCAGACACGCCTGTTGGCCCCAACCATTCTGTGATTCGGTGATATTCCGTTGTCATATTCACAGTTCCTCAAGTCAAACAGCATGCTGTCTAAATAATGCTTTGGAAATAGTAAGCTCCTTCTTCCTTGTGTTCTGCATTCTCCATTTCTTTGGTCTAACCTCCAATATGCTTCTTTTTTTCAAGTTTAATTTGTGTTGCAGGTACATAAGATATTTTAATGCCTTAAAAACACCATCGTGATTTTGGGGAGGGAGAGTTGTGTTTCATGAATGATCAAACAGTACAGAGGTCATGCAGTGTATTTAATCTGTCGGAAACACTTTAAGTATTCCTGTTACTAGCCTCCCTTTGACATTTCGGAAAGGTCATTACACTTCTTTGCCTTTTAACAGTCAAGGTGAAGGCTGTCAGTGGTGAAAGTGAGGTTTCCATCTGTTCATTATACCTTAGGTAGCAGGGGGAAAGAGCAGATGTACTGCCCTAGGCTTGGTATTAATTTGTCTGTCCAACTGCATCTTTTATTTTAGGGGAAATACCTATAAACTCGCACAAATATAATAAAATATGTAAGCAAATGCAGTCATCATGTTTTAACCTCTTAAAGCCACTTAGCAATCTTTAGGATCTGACGAAAGATAGAATATCTTTCCCAAAAAGGGATTGCATGTGCTATAAACTTCAGGCCTGATTCAGCAAGGCATCAAAGCATGCACTTAGGTTAAAGCAAAGGAGTAATCCTCTTCACCCAAGCTGGAATATGTTTAAGTAAATACCTTAATGAATTAGCCTTTATTGAAGTAGTATTTTTAAATGCTATTAGACACAGTTAAATAAATACAATAGAAAATTATTGTTAAAGTTTCTGATGTCGAATTATCAGTCAAGGATCTCTTTATTATTATTTTTATATTTTATTGTCAAGAAAATAAGATGCAGCTCATAGAAGCAAAATGCCACCTTAAAGTACAAACGGTCAATGCAAATCTAATTTGTGCAGCCGAATGGGAACCTTTACCTTTCCACTTGCAGCTCTCATTTTAATGCAGAACTTGCCCATAGAAACATTTCATGTCCAGATTTAGGAATCCAGGCTTCTTGGAACAGATGGTTCCACTAATCACGGTAATTATGAACAGTGATATACATAACACAGTATGTTTCATCCTAGGAGATCTAGAGAGGGCTTCCCTGAGGCTGCCCTGTGCTGTTGTTGACCGCTCATCAAGTGCTGCTGTGCTTAGTTCTTTTTGATAACTTTCGTCAAAATTTAGAACATTAAAAATCTTGATTTGTAAAATGCGCAGGTGCAGGCCAACGCAGGGGAAACCTCTGAACTGTGGCTTTCTGATGCTTTTCTTGGCAAAGTAAAGCTCCTGACAATCTAAACTAGACAGAAATAATCAAAAGTTGAAAGATTGCCGTCGTGAAGTGACTGGGAAACACCCATTTGAAACCAGAATCAAATTATTTAAGCTGTGTAGGGTGACTTATCATCCAGAGCAGTGTATTTTATATGCTCTCCTTTCAATAACTACAGTTCTTTTTTGGCTTAGTGCAAACCATTTAATTAAAATAAAAAGGTCGGCTTGATGGGCCGACTGAGGGCCACTCTGTGTTTTAGGAGGGCAAGGCGTGACACCCACCTTCAGCTACAGCTAGAGATTCATGAGGAATAAAACTGCGCACTGTTTCCAGCTGAGATGGATTTCTGTCTCGATTCTCTGGTTTTCTGATTTAGCCTGCTCAGACACTTGACCAATCCATCTGTTCAGTACCCTTCCCTCTCTCAGCCAAAAGCGTCACCGTGCCAAGTCTCTAAAGAAGAACTGAAGAGGCTGAAAAAAAAAACCAAACCCTCTCAGATCATCTGTCTCAGATCCGCACTCATCTCTTTTAAGTGAATATAAAGCTGAAGGTAATTTGAGATTGTTCTTTGGTCTAAGTCACAGTTAAAGCAGCTAAGAGGGAACGCTGGAAAAAGCAGCAGAAAAGCAAGGAGAGGCAGAATGACATTTTCAGGCTCACAGTTTTACTTTTGACTTAGGTGGGGTCAGGATCAGGTGACGAGTGACCCAATGCAAATCCATGAGAGAATGTCACAGTAATTCAATTTGCTGTTTACTGCACGTCCACATGGATTTTTTTTTTTAAGGAGGAAAACTACCAAAATTTACAATATAGTTTTCTTCTTCAGATTTAACCTGAGCGTTAGCCAAGCCCACATACCTCAGTGTCTGTGGAAGTTTGTGTGGTGTGCTTTTTCATGGCAGGGATCTGGTGTGCTGAGGCTGATGTTTGTGTATGTCAAGAACCTAGTGTAAGAGTTTGGATCACATCTGACTTTGTGAAATTACAAAAATGTGATTTATTTTTATAACGTGTTATTCTGTATCTCAGTACCGTGTCATCCAGCCACCTTCCTGCGGAGGGATGGTTTCGCTCAGTGCAAGATCTTCTGGAAGAGAGAGGTGGTTTTATGTTACAAAATCTCTAAGCAAATTTATTTTACTCAGGCAGCCTCACACCTGCGCACTCAGAGCATCAGGACGTCTGTGTCCATGTGGTCTGGCCAGGATTGCTCGTGTGCGGCACTGAAGGCGAAAGGGCCCTGGCTGTCAAGTCCTCAGTGCTTTTCTGGGCTATGGTGATGAGTGGTGATAAGCTTGATTTTATAGGGTTGACTTCTTGCTGCCTGAGCAGACTAAAAATGAGACATTTTTAAATTTTACTGCAGTCAGCTTTGTCGTCTGTTATCTGTGTGTGCCACTGTTTTCACCTTTATTTACTGCTGCTCCTGATGCTTTTCCATACATTTCCACTCATCCTTCATTCGTGCCAGCCCTTTGTGTTTCTGTTACAGGACTCTGTGAAAAGTCAAGGTTAAGATCAGGCCAGTTCTTGACAACATTCTTATGTGAAATACTTTAGTACAAGTCCCTAAATCCAAAATACGAGAATTTTTGCTACAAGAAGAAATAAAATATATTTGCAACAGTGGTAACTTACGGTTATTTCACAGCCCTGAAACATCTGATAGTTAATTCAATCAGCTCTTGAAATAGAAGAAATCTCCTTCAGGTTCTCTAGTGACCATCAATATTAATCCTTTAACAGCACTTTGAAAATGCACAAAAAAAAACTAGAGTATGTTTAAAAGTGTTGTCGACTTAATGTTTCAGTAGGATGGACTTCTACATCTTCAGTATAAAGAGCAAACAGTCCACAACCAAGCCAATGAAAAATTGGGTTAAAAAAACAGATGATCTTTTTCTTTTAGCAATTGTTTATGTTGGTATAAGACAAAAGTTTTCAGCTTAATACCCTTTTTACCTAACAGAAGCCCTTTATGTAAATGGTGCCTGACTGTGGACAGAGAAACTGCTTTTGCTTGTCTGCTTAAAAACATCAACTTCTAGGACCACCAACCACAAGACCTTCCTAATTCAGCAGTGCTCTGCTCCTGAGTCTTGCTTTTCCCCAGGCCCACGCAGTCTGTGCGTGCAGCAATGCTGTTGGCTGGGTGGGGAGGAAAGGGGAAATGATGAGCCATCTCCAGCCCGTTCTTCTCACTACTCCTGGGGTAGTAGGGCGATGCTGATGAACACCGTGCAGAAGGGAAGAGCAAGCAGAGGTATGAAGAAGAGCTGCACTGCAGACACCATAGCACTGTGGTTGTGCCAGGGAATAATATAATAATAATGGAAATATAATAATATAAAATAAAATAATAATATAATATAAAAATAATAATTAATATATGAAATAATATAATAATAATGGAAAACGTGCCTATTTTCTGTATGTGCTTAGCTCACTGTGGCAAGGATTAGTTTGGAAACAGAAAATGGCTATGAAAAATACTCCTAAGAAAGTAAATTATTTCTGTAGATAAAATAAAAACAATGGCTGCCTGCAGGGGAGAAAAAAAAAAAAAGAAATTTAAATAGGGTAATTCATGTGGAAAGCAGAGATGCTGACAGTTTCTATTAAGTTCTTTAGAAAATCCTCCTGTGAAGAATGTCTTGCTGGTCCAATTCAGGACAGAGAGGGAAAGTTATCTGTAATTTAATGACACCTCTTCTGGGAAGGTGTTTGCGTCGTAGCACTGGCTAGAGCTGAGTACACCCTGGACAGATGTCTGCCCCGTGCAGCTGTAGCACATCAGGCTGTTAGGCAGCATGAGCGGTAACGTCAGCTGCAGCGTGGCTGCGGTGCTTGCTGGAGGGTTTCTCATCTTGGCCACCTTTTCCCACGGGATGTACACGTAGCAATTATTATGGAAAATTCTGTCCCCCTGGATCAAATTTGGTTGAATGTAACCAGCCGGTTGAAATTGTACTGGAAGAGGTGCTAGGATGGATGGATGACCTCGTTGCAACAGTTTAGTTGCTTTATGAAATGAAGTTAGGAGATAGCTTGGGGGAGAGCAGGAAGAGGAGGCATCCAGGTCGTAAGAGCTGTCAGGGGGTAAGTGGGAAAGCATCCTTTCGTGAAAGCCCTGGCACAAAAAGGAGATGATAGCCGTGGCCGTTATGCTTTAAATCCTGTTCTGAGCAGTGGGCTATATGAAAATGAACAAGCTTACAACATTTGGAGTGGGGAGGAGGGAGATAATTTCTGCATTGTCTTGGTGCACTATAAACGGTTCTGGCTGGCGGAGCGGATGCATGACGCACAAGGCAAGGAGTAAACACCAATGTTGCTATCATTTTGGTTTTGCTCCTTCTTAGGAACGGGTGTCTGCAACCACTTCTAGGGCTTTTTCGGTTCCAAGCCCATATGAACAAAGAAAATAGTCAAATAGGATTTTGGAAGCTCTAGAAACCTAAAAAGCAACCACTTGTTCCTTTAGGAAGGTTTCCAAAACAATGGCTGGCAGCAAGAACAAATGATCCAAATATATTTCCAGAAAAATTTCTTAGCTGTAGAAGTAAGTATAGATTTTACTGATCATATGGTTTAAATTCGAAATGATGCCCAAACTTTTATAGCTCCCACTGGATTCTTGAGGGTTTTCCCTGTTGGAGGTTCCTAAGAGCGTTGGGTTGCCAAAATGCTAGTACTGTATATTTGAGATGGTTGAAGAGCTGTGGACGTTTTCTCCAGCCTGTTACATAAAGATATATTCTGTAGAATGATTTGAAGGATTAACATTGTTGTCACAGGCAACTGAATATAAATTTATTTATAAATGGGCTAAAGCTGTCACACAAAATTTGTTGTAAATTGGGAGAAGTATTAGAAACCGTGTTTTCTGGCAGCTACACATTTTTCAGTGGAACAGTTCTTTTTAATCCGTTCTCTAGTGTTTGCCTCCCGTACTTGGTGACAAGTCTGATGTTGCATGCTTGCCACCACTCCCGTCTGTATTTTCTGTATTTTTCTTTTCTGAAAAACAAAAGGTGGCTTTAAACTTCTCTCTGGTTGGATCCTGATTCAGACTGTCTGTACAACTTGAAGCAGGGGACTACGATCCAAGTACACAAAAAGACGTGGGTGACAAAACAGGAATTATCACTTTCTAGGGACAATGTTTAATCAGCTACCACGGTGACAGATCCCAAACAGGCAGAAGAGAGGAATTCACAGCTACAAAACACTTGCCTGCAAGAATCCAGCAATCCTAGCCAGGGTGTTCAGGGTATTGCTATCAGACAAGTGTTTTCCAGAGCAAGAAAATAGTTAACAATTCACTAGGGCATTTGTTATGGTTGCACACTGAGGAGGAATGTCTCCCAGATTTTAATTTATTTTCTTAGTTTTGGTAGTCTAGGACTAGATCCATCATTTCTTGAAGTGTTTTGGTTGAGACGGTTGATGCCCACTGGATAGGTTCTCTCTCCCGTTTATTGGTACCACCTTTCACTGTGAACACACATGTTAGTTACGTGTTTCTCCATTTCCTCGGTTATCAGACAGTGTGCCTGGTATAGGATGAGTGTTTTCTACAGGGACACTTGTCTAATATCATTCAAAAGGAGTGTTGATCCATATCTACAAAGGCAATGGCTAAAAAAACGGAGAAAAATCAAATGCAGATGAGAAAACGGAATGTTATATATGGTACAGTAAAGAAACAGACATTGGCTTTGTGACATCCAAGAAACCCTTCTAACCAAGCTCCAGGATTCCAGAGTGTTAATCTCATTAGTTTCATATCCAACTGTTAGCTCCTGGAACCTTATGGAATCACAGAAATTCATGTCAGATACCGAATCAGCCCAGAAATTTAAATTAATTATTGAAAAGTAGCTCCAGTTTCTTATTTGAACTTGGTTGTGATTTACTGTACTGAATTACTGACTCACCAAACTCTCTTTTAAACAGTTGCCTGTCATGCTGCTGAACTGCAGGGGAGAATTCCATAAGATGGAAAAAATACATCCTGAAGATGTATTTATTTTCAGCAGGGATTACCATTCCTGCCAGCAGAATCCCAGTAGTTTTGGCTAATTATAATATGGCTATAAATATGTGATTTCCATGGAAATTAAGTTAGTCAGGAATTTTTGTCCTTTTTTTTTATATATTGATGGTTTTGCTTAACGCAGTTGCCAAACACATGTATGGTTTAAAGAAAAACTCGATGAACATTACAGTAGATGATTTATACTGAACTGATCAGTATATGTATATATTGCTTTGCTGGATGAAGCAGGAACTTCTTGGATTTGTGCTGTTTGCGATAAGGAAAAAGCTCCTTTAGCTCAAACAGGATGCGTGTTGTTGAGGTCTTGCCCCGTTAGCCCTAGTGGCAGTCATTTCATAGCAACATCTTAATGCCATATTTTTAAAAAGTTTTAACCAAATGGTTCCTTTGTCTGTACAAATTGCCATTAGGCTTACTTCAGTTTTAAATACTCTCTTTTTTTAAAGAACTTTTCTTGTAATATTATTCCGTTGGGGGATAATGTTTATGTGATATTTCCAGATCCAAACTTTTTATGTTTTACTGTTTTTTTCCCCATAGGAGATTGACAGTATTCAAGTTATGGTTCTTTTTTTTTTCCTGTTGCCAGTGTGCTGAGAGCTTGAATTCAGTCTTTACATAGTTTTTGTCTATAAACGTCTTCAGGTTTTATTGGGTTTTTGTGGGGTTTTGTTTTGTTCTAAGAAAGTAATTGAAAATGCCATATGGGAATGTTAAGCAAGGAATCCAGAGACAGTACTATTAGGAAATGCATCTAAGGACTGGAGGATTCATAACAGTAATATTAAATTAATTTAACTTATTATTAACTTTCATTTTAGGAGCAAACTTATTGGTGCACCAGGGCAATTTTTCACTTGTTAGGTATTGGCATACACGTCTAGTGCCAGGAGTCTGGAGCTTCCGTGTTTTCAGAAAAATACTCTGATGCAACTGCATACTGTATTTCCAAAATACAGTATATATAGTACTTTGAAATCTCTAGGAAATGTCAGTTTGAATTGTTTAATTAGCCACAAGGACGAGAAAATGTTGAGACGGATGATAAAATTGATCCTTAGCGTACTGTTTAAGAAACATCCAGTATTCATATCAGAAAAATCCGTTTTGACAATCCAGTGAAACAGTAGATGTAAGAAATGTAGATAACCTCGTTTCTGCACAGACCCAAAGTTTCAGTGTACATTAGCCAAGTGCAACCCAATTCCAGTGTGCAGCTATCACTTTCCTTCCTTAATGTGCTCTCCCATGTTTATCACTTGTCTAGATTAACCGTGTTTCTGATCAATACCTCTTTTATCATGGTTGAGCACGGCATTGTGAGCGATGTCTTGTTGCTGACCTGCCTAATGACAATCAAATCAAATCCATGTTCTGAATGTGTTCCCTTTTTACTACCTTCTTCAAATTTTTTTTTGTTCTCTAGCTGGCTGCTAAGTGAAAACTTCTGTTGAGATATCTGCAGGGAAGTGAAGGCCGTTTCCCCTCATCTTTTTTTCTTAAAGAACTGAGTAAAGCATATTAGTAGTCTAATTATGCCTTCTAGATAATTAGTATTAATGTAAAGATACATAACAGAAATACTACTAGATGGATAAATCATATTATACTTGTATTTAAAATCAGACTGCAAATGTTAATAGCTTTTTAGTATACAATTATGTATTTTTTTAATGTAATGCACAATTGTTTCTCTTTCTAGGTATGGCATGAACTGCCTCATTCAGTTTGAGGATTTTGCTAATGCTAATGCATTCCGCCTCCTGCATAAGTACCGCAACAAGTATTGCACTTTCAATGATGACATTCAAGGTAATGGATTCTTTATCTTCTCTAAGCTCTTGTGAGGCTCACAAGCTGGAAATATGACTCTTAATTGAGTTAATTGATTTTAGGGGGAACTTATCCCCCTGACTCTGCTTTCCCGTCTGCATTATTTGTAGCAGCTGGCAAAAGGAAAAGACCTAAAATGGCAAACTGGGATTCCCCCAGTGCTCGCTCTAGACAGTGTTCTTGTCCCTTCCCTCCCAAGAAGAAGGGCACACAAGGCTGAAGTGGCAGATGCTGCTCCTTGGGTTGTCTTATTTCCTGTCAGGAAAAGACCACTGGACAATAACTTTCTCCAGGGCAGGATGTG
>VZTO01016730.1:1126-81178 GCA_013400615.1 Syrrhaptes paradoxus | reverse complement strand
CTATCTAAAAAAAAAAAAAAGAATATATGATCCTGACTCCTAACAGATGCTATCAAAGATAAAGAAAATATGGCAAGCTGAATATCCATTTGCAAGTTGTAACTTGGACAAACACAGTTGCCTTCTGTTAGCTTGTGGCTGTTTGCAGGGTGTCGATATGCCCCTGATGCCATTGCAGAATGTTTGGAAAAAAGTGTCTGCGAAAACTCCAATCATATAAAATCACTAAAGATTGGCCATTAAGGGTCAAACTGTAGATATATTCAAGAATTTCTGGGAACAGTTTTGCCTCCATCCCTGCTACAGCACAGTCACATCCTTTAGTTTGGAAAAAGCTTTGTAAGTTTTTCTACATCCCCTTTCTGTACTCAAGGAATTGGGAACAAGGGTGAACAAGATTCTGACCCAACTGCTATAAATCTGTATTGGAATAATAAAAATGCTCTTATTTTATCATTCTATAAAGTATCTTAGTTTTTGGCTGGATGATGAATTTTTTCCCTCTCTGATTATGATAATTTCTTCATATTTATATTTTAAAAATATTTTTTTGCAAACACAGTAGCAATAATGTTACTTTAAGGAGAAAATAGTAACTTTTTTCCTTGAATTCTTGTTTGTTTTTATTCTGACCACAAATCAGCTTGCCCCCATTTTTTTTTTCCCCTCTCTGAAACATATAGAGTATGATTTTTGGAAATGAAAATCAATGAAAGCCTTGAGGTCAAAACAAATACTTTTACGTAGTTCTCTCTATTAGAGAGCATTTTCAAAAATCAAGGTTTTTTTGATCATAATTTTCTATATGGGAGAAATATTCATTAATATAGTAATATCAAGCTTCACAACATTTAGAAATACTGAATTAGGTCAGGTTGCTGGCTTTGATCATATATGTAGGAAGGAGGAGTCATAAGGACAGGGTGGAATTTTCTTTAAGATATTAGATANGAGTTTGCAGTGACATTTTAAGCCAAGCGTTAGGAACTTGAGTTTTCCGGACGTCGTTCTTGGGTCGTTCTTGAGACATAGGTCTTATTTCAGGAACTAGATGCATGGTGGTGGATTCAAATAGCCCTTGTCTTTGTGGTGTTAAGGATTTGGCTAGCCCCATGAACTATGTTTCTGTTACAAGCCTGGCTGAGTTTTAATCCTGCATCTGAAACAGATTGCGGAAGACAAACTCCCAGATGGGAAATAAACTCATTATAAGATGTCATTTCCTTTTGTAAGAAGCATGGTGCTTCTTACCCTGCAGGGGTGAGCGTAGCCATGGCTACAGCAGTCCAGTACAACAGACCGTACAGCAGTCCAAACAGCATCTGGAAGTTTCCCTAGTTGTTTAGAGACCCAGCACCCACAGGGAATTTGCTTTCCTTGTAGGATTAAGGTCCTCACCCCAAATCAGAAAGAGACTCAACTAGAATGTAGCTTTAAAGAAACAGAAGGGAAGCTTTTCAGCAGAAGTGTACCAAAAATGAGTAAACTAAGCTAAGAAAATCTTCAATGTCTCCAGACGCATTTTTAACACCCTGCATTCTTTCTGATGCACCTTGGAAGGAGGTGTCTTCACATTCAAAACCGTTGGAAAGTGTCCATTTGGCTGTTGACTGAGCTGCCGTAGCAGCTATCGGTCTTCCTTAGAAGGGTAGCCATGTGCAGTCTTTTAATTTATTCAGTTTCTGCAATGTAGTTTGTGTCTTTGGGTCTTTGATACTTTCATAAATGATGTCTGGGACTTTTGGGTGATCTCCATCCTTAATGCTTGTATAGCTTCCAAGAGGTAAAAGCAAATGCATTTAGCCTGCTCTGATCTCTGTCGTTTGTCATCATATCCCCATAAATACATCCAGTATCTTTTTTTGTAGGATGTCATCTTCTCCTATAATGTGGCAGCCCAAATAGAGATCCAGGGATCTCTTCTCCAACTCTATAAACCCCAAGGATCTTTCACCTGACAACTTCAGTAAGGATAGATGGTGCCAACTTCTTAGAGATTTTCAGTTGCTAAGTGGCATGATTCTTTCCAGGCTGCTGGAAGGAGTAGCCTTCTCCGTATGCGAGTTGTATTTTCTGCCTCTAGAGCAGTAAAGCCGACAAGTAGCATCAGGCCAATAAAAGCAAACAAACACAACGTTACATCTGATTTGACATCATCTTCTGAAGATAGTGCTTGCATAATGTCATAGTTCCTCCAAGTCCAAATATTTGTCAAGCCAAAGCTATTTTCAGAATAGAAATAAATTATTAATATGTGGCTTGAGGCTTTTTGCACTGCCATACGATATCCAGATGAAGGATTCCTATATATCTGAGTGATGCAATGAGGACCTTGAAGTAACTCCTATCTAAAAAAAAAAAAAAAAAAGAATATAAGAACATGATNTGACCCAACTGCTATAAATCTGTATTGGAATAATAAAAATGCTCTTATTTTATCATTCTATAAAGTATCTTAGTTTTTGGCTGGATGATGAATTTTTTCCCTCTCTGATTATGATAATTTCTTCATATTTATATTTTAAAAATATTTTTTTGCAAACACAGTAGCAATAATGTTACTTTAAGGAGAAAATAGTAACTTTTTTCCTTGAATTCTTGTTTGTTTTTATTCTGACCACAAATCAGCTTGCCCCCATTTTTTTTTTCCCCTCTCTGAAACATATAGAGTATGATTTTTGGAAATGAAAATCAATGAAAGCCTTGAGGTCAAAACAAATACTTTTACCTAGTTCTCTCTATTAGAGAGCATTTTCAAAAATCAAGGTTTTTTTGATCATAATTTTCTATATGGGAGAAATATTCATTAATATAGTAATATCAAGCTTCACAACATTTAGAAATACCTGAATTAGGTCAGGTTGCTGGCTTTGATCATATATGTAGGAAGGAGGAGTCATAAGGACAGGGTGGAATTTTCTTTAAGATATTAGATATGGTTTTGTGTTTTGTTTTTTTTCTCTTCAACCCCTGCCTGGTAATGGACCAATGCCAGAAGGATAACTGGGACTTGTGTTGCCAAACAAAGCTGTCTGTAAGGATGGAGGATGTTCTCTGTTTGATCACTTCTGGAAGGAGGCAGGGTTGGGATTCACAGTTGAGAAGGTTGAAAATCCCCTTAGAGAAACTAACCTGTTCCCTTCCCTGCTGCAAGGATGCTGAACAAATCCTAGGACTGGTTAAAGAAGAAGTCCTAGGTACAAGTCCAGGATTGCAGTGTGGGATCAGCTCAGGCCATACTTGCCTGCCTCCCATCAAACCCAGCTGGGGCAGAGCAGGGTGCCATAGCAGGGTCCCTTTCCGTACCCACCTTGTTTTTGGTGTCTCTGTTGAAAGGGTTTTTGCTACTTGAGCACAGCAGTGGCTTAAGGCATTTGTTTTACGTGGGTGTCTCAGCACTTACCATTGCTGACATGGATAAACAGTGGCATCAATTTCTCTAGCCTTGCTGCCTCTATGCAGGTCAATTATTTAAATTATTTTGTTTGTTTTTATTTTTTCCCCACCACTGTACTTCAAAATTGTCTCAATTGACAATTACAAACTTCTGCAGTATAAGCCAATGTACATAAAATGAGTGTTTCCCAATGCAGTATGATACAGTTTTTATTCGAGTGTTATAGCTCTGTTTCACTGTGCCCACAGTTGCAACGCTTTCCCCCATCACGGACACAGAGCCTGTATGTTATGCCAACAGAAATATTTACATGGAGAGATGGCACTGTATTGGAATTAACTTCAGTATGCATCATGACCTTCGTTGTCATTAGTTTTTAATAGCTGTGCTGTTTAATTGCATCAGAATTTTATTAAAATAATAATAAAATGCTGTTAAGATGTATATTGTAGGATTATGTGGAGTATATTTTTCATCCAGTATGTTCAGGATGTAACCTCTCTGTCACTCAGTGGTATGCTTTCAGGTGAATCCCTCACTGTAGCTTTTGCCTACTTTTCTGTGTGTATTTACAAGTATGTGTATATACAGCCACATGTATAAGTATTCTTATACATTTTATTGTTCATGATGAGTTAAAGAATACAATCCATCCTCACCATGTTCCTGGGCACCCAGGTGGTCCTGCACGAGCAGGGAGATGGCACCAGGTGACCTCCCAGCCTCAGCTGCCCTGTGCTTCTGGGTCTCTATTAAATACATCAAGCGGCTGCTCTTTTAGACAGGCTCCATTTCTCCTTCACTGGAGCCTTTTCCCCTCTTTGCGCTGCCTGCTGCCACTGCCCCGGCAAAGCTTTGAAAAGCCAGGTTGTGGCAAGGAGAAGGAGCTCCCACCTCTGGAAAGAGGGTCCTTTAGAACCACCCACAGCATTTACCTCCCTGCCAACTGCAAGGACACTTTTTAGATAGCATCTTTACTCTCTTTTTTCTTTCCTTTTTTCCTAGTCAGTGCAGGAGAGGGGAATGGATTTATTTTTTTTCCCCTGGCAGTCTGTGCCGTGGTATTTGGAAGTCTGTCTGTGTTAACATGTGATTTCTATTATGGTGTTTATTGAGAAATATGAATTTTACTTTTACCACTTCCTAATCTTTTAGTCCGGAGTGAATAGCTCACATTTTAGGATGTGCTGCTGAAATTCCTCCCCTCTTCTTGTTTGCTAGCTTTTCATGATGAGGTAAGGAAAATGACATACTTGGTTACAAGTTTTATTTTTTGAAACTTTAAATAATGGACAAATGCTTCAGTGCCATCCAATTTCTGGATAAATTAAACTACATCCACTAAAAATGAAGTTCTCATTCCTCATGTTTTGGGGCTTTCCCCCTCCACATTTTTTTCTTTGACTGTTCCATCTGCTGAAAGAAGACTCTGTGTTCCTCAGCATTTATTATGTGCCAACCCCAAAAGGCCGTGGTCTCTAGGATTTCCTCTGACATATTCATGCTCAGTCGTATAGTTTACAGTAACAAGTAAGGCTAAAGAATCTTGGACAGAAAGTAAGGACTTGATAAAGAATAATGCACTTTGAAATTTCACATCTACCGTATTTTTACAAGATACCACTCGCCTTCCTAGAAGACTGTAACCCAGCGTTTGCTGTCACAGCAGCTTTAGAAAAAATCCTCCATTGTTAAAGTTGTTGTGGTTATTCTTCGAGAAATTTGGGGACAATAGAATCAGTTTTCAAATCACATCATTGAACAGTATCTGGACGAAGCCACTCCTGTCCCTCCTATAGCAATGACAGGAGGAGAAGCAGCGAAATTCTGCTTCTGCTTCGCAGTGTCTGCGAGAAGCGGTTAGGCTTTGGCAGATGGATGGAAATTGCATTTTGATTCTTTTCAAAACCTCCGTTCAGTATTCGGGGTGAAATTTAAGGTCACGCCGTTAGTCGAAACGGTTCCGGTTAAACAGATCCGCTATTCACGCTGCCCGTCCCCCCCGTTCCAGGGGAAGGAATAAGGGAAGCTGCTGACAAGGAGTGATGACAGCCGCTGCCAGCAGCACTGATAGTGGGTTCCCTAATCTAATAAACTGGGTTATTGTGCTTTCGAGAGTCTGAATAAAACCAGCGTGGAGTACTTTTAAAATGCCATTTGTAGAGCAGATTGTGATTTGTGAGAAATACAATATTTAATCTTTATAGACGGCTGTTAGAACCTTTCTTCTGAATCGCCCTCGTAATGAACGTGTAGGTAATGATAACTCACATCCCATGTAAATAATCAGCGGCAAATGTCATTGACATTCAGTGGAGTATCTGATTCATTTTCACATCTCTTTTATTTTTCCTTAAAGCAGAAGATGGTGTTNCACAGAGCCTGTATGTTATGCCAACAGAAATATTTACATGGAGAGATGGCACTGTATTGGAATTAACTTCAGAATGCATCACGACCTTCATTGTCATTAGTTTTTAATAGCTGTGCTGTTTAATTGCATCAGAATTTTATTAAAATAATAATAAAATGCTGTTAAGATGTATATTGTAGGATTATGTGGAGTATATTTTTCATCCAGTATGTTCAGGATGTAACCTCTCTGTCACTCAGTGGTATGCTTTCAGGTGAATCCCTCACTGTAGCTTTTGCCTACTTTTCTGTGTGTATTTACAAGTATGTGTATATACAGCCACATGTATAAGTATTCTTATACATTTTATTGTTCATGATGAGTTAAAGAATACAATCCATCCTCACCATGTTCCTGGGCACCCAGGTGGTCCTGCACGAGCAGGGAGATGGCACCAGGTGACCTCCCAGCCTCAGCTGCCCTGTGCTTCTGGGTCTCTATTAAATACATCAAGCGGCTGCTCTTTTAGACAGGCTCCATTTCTCCTTCACTGGAGCCTTTTCCCCTCTTTGCGCTGCCTGCTGCCACTGCCCCGGCAAAGCTTTGAAAAGCCAGGTTGTGGCAAGGAGAAGGAGCTCCCACCTCTGAAAAGAGGGTCCTTTAGAACCACCCATAGCATTTACCTCCCTGCCAACTGCGAGGACACTTTTTAGATAGCATCTTTACTCTCTTTTTTCTTTCCTTTTTTCCTAGTCAGTGCAGGAGAGGGGAATGGATTTATTTTTCTTCCCCTGGCAGTCTGTGCCGTGGTATTTGGAAGTCTGTCTGTGTTAACATGTGATTTCTATTATGGTGTTTATTGAGAAATATGAATTTTACTTTTACCACTTCCTAATCTTTTAGTCCGGAGTGAATAGCTCACATTTTAGGATGTGCTGCTGAAATTCCTCCCCTCTTCTTGTTTGCTAGCTTTTCATGATGAGGTAAGGAAAATGACATACTTGGTTACAAGTTTTATTTTTTGAAACTTTAAATAATGGACAAATGCTTCAGTGCCATCCAATTTCTGGATAAATTAAACTACATCCACTAAAAATGAAGTTCTCATTCCTCATGTTTTGGGGCTTTCCCCCTCCACATTTTTTTCTTTGACTGTTCCATCTGCTGAAAGAAGACTCTGTGTTCCTCAGCATTTATTATGTGCCAACCCCAAAAGGCCGTGGTCTCTAGGATTTCCTCTGACATATTCATGCTCAGTCGTATAGTTTACAGTAACAAGTAAGGCTAAAGAATCTTGGACAGAAAGTAAGGACTTGATAAAGAATAATGCACTTTGAAATTTCACATCTACCGTATTTTTACAAGATACCACTCGCCTTCCTAGAAGACTGTAACCCAGCGTTTGCTGTCACAGCAGCTTTAGAAAAAATCCTCCATTGTTAAAGTTGTTGTGGTTATTCTTCGAGAAATTTGGGGACAATAGAATCAGTTTTCAAATCACATCATTGAACAGTATCTGGACGAAGCCACTCCTGTCCCTCCTATAGCAATGACAGGAGGAGAAGCAGCGAAATTCTGCTTCTGCTTCGCAGTGTCTGCGAGAAGCGGTTAGGCTTTGGCAGATGGATGGAAATTGCATTTTGATTCTTTTCAAAACCTCCGTTCAGTATTCGGGGTGAAATTTAAGGTCACGCCGTTAGTCGAAACGGTTCCGGTTAAACAGATCCGCTATTCACGCTGCCCGTCCCCCCCGTTCCATGGGAAGGAATAAGGGAAGCTGCTGACAAGGAGTGATGACAGCCGCTGCCAGCAGCACTGATAGTGGGTTCCCTAATCTAATAAACTGGGTTATTGTGCTTTCGAGAGTCAAATGGCTGAATAAAACCAGCGTGGAGTACTTTTAAAATGCCATTTGTAGAGCAGATTGTGATTTGTGAGAAATACAATATTTAATCTTTATAGACAGCTGTTAGAACCTTTCTTCTGAATCGCCCTCGTAATGAACGTGTAGGTAATGATAACTCACATCCCATGTAAATAATCAGCGGCAAATGTCATTGACATTCAGTGGAGTATCTGATTCATTTTCACATCTCTTTTATTTTTCCTTAAAGCAGAAGATGGTGTTGTAACAGAGTTTGTGGAAGTATCCCCACGGGTGATACTTTATCATAATCCATTTTCCTGACTTAGCAACAGTACCTCAGCCTGAAGATAACCAGGATCCCAGCATCCCTGTTTATTATTCAGTGACGCTGTTTCATTTTGCCTCTATCACCAGAAAGCGGTTAGAAGAGCAACGTTCCCGGCTCTCTGCAAAGTCCTCTGATGAGGGCAGTGTGCTATGGTGGCCACAACCTCTGTCTCCAAGGGCTGGACACGGGACGTTGCGGCGCTCCAGCGCAGCTTTCCTTTTCAGGAGATGAGATCGATGGTTTTAGGAATGAGTCATGTTATGGAGGCTTCCTCCTCCTCCTCCCCCCTGCAAGCACAGCTGTGCGGTTTAAAATCGAGGAAATAATTTGGCATCCAGAGAGAGAGGATGGGACTTTTTTATTGCCGGTTATGAGGACTGTTTGGTAGAGTACCAAGGGAAACTGAGAGCGTGGTGTGACTTTTCTCTGTTGCCATTTTTTGGTCTTTGCCAATTTGGCACTCGCCAGAGGAAGACTTAATTTCATCTGGGAAAGAAACAAACTAGCCCTTGGATACTGTGGGGTGGAAGTGTCTCAGCCGGACGGTTGTTGTTCCCAACGCTGTGCCTCAGAGGAACTACTTTTTAGATTTTTTTTTTTTTTAGAAATGAGGGAGAAGAGAGTAAATTATCTCAGCTCTCAGAAGAAGTAATAAAAATGACTAAATAACTAAAAAGGACAAATTTGTATGGTCTAAACATTAAGTGGGCTAAGAACAAGGTGTCCTATATTTCTGGTAATTGAAGGGAAAAGTCATAATCAAAAGCACAAACTTTCCAGTTCTCAAGACACACGTTTTTGAACTGCTCAGGTAGATTTACTTCAAAAAGTGACTTTCTAAGGGACTTTCTAACTTTAAAATATGTTGTTAAACTTTCCTAAGGGTTATCTTTCGTTTTTGAGAAAGTAACCATTCGTCATACCTATTTCACACTTTTTCTGAAGCAAAAATTAAAAGCAATGTGAATTCTCCCCTCAAAAGCAACCAGGTAGCTTGTAGACAATTGCAGTTAGGGCTGTGGTGATCAGGACCCAGCAGATCTCCTCTTTGCAAGTTCTTGCAAACTTCTCAAAATCATTTCTGGACTCATCTTTGGTTTCCTTGGGTCAGTCAATGGCAGCCGCTGCCTAGAGAAGGAAGAATTCAGTTCTTATTCCCAGAACTGAACAAGGGGGGACATCTCGGGGCCCGTATTCATACCTCAGGGGTTCATCTCTCTCTGAATCAGACATCGTAAATCTTCAAAGACTGTTGAAACCCATTTTTCCATTTTTTCCACTTCTGATACCTAATTGTTAGTGGCTGATAAAGCTTTTTCAGTCCTGATGAAAACAATGCTGTCTGCTATCAGTTCTTCAGAATCCTTAAAAAACCACATTGAGCACAACTTTTTCTGCTGGCATCAACAACCCCACTACCGTATCCCTGTCTGCAAGATGTCTTTATGGGTTCTGTGAACTTGCTGAAAACTGATGCGCTTTCTCAGGTTTTTTTACGGTATTTAGTGGATCCAAGCTGAACCCCTTTGACTTTCAGATGCAGTAGAACAGTTGGTGTCTTAAATAAACTGGCCTTACTCTTTTAGCTAGCTTAGCTTCTCTATAAATGTACACAGCTTGCTCTTCTACTCTGACAACCTCCTCACGAGAAATAAAGTTTTATTTTAGTCTTGTACTTTACTGTATTTTAAGTATATATCTTGGAAGAATCACACCTGTATCTTAATTTTCGGTATCTGGAGTCCTTCAAAATACTTGTATCTGTGCTCTCACACCCTTTCCTTCTGAAAAAGGTCGTAGTCAGAATATTTTGTGATAGTTCGAATGCCCCAGCCATTATGTCCATCTAGTGGAATCAATCACATTTAATTTAATGTTACTCTGAAGATATTCCCACTTCATTTTGACTTCTGTAAAAATAAAGTAGAGCAAACTCCAGTTCCACTGAACTTTTTGTTACTAAACTAAGTAAATGTATCTTTTAGATGAAAGATGCTACTACTTTTTAGATAATGTATAATTATTTATAATGTAAGGCTTTGTAATTATTTCCAGAATAACAAAATAAAATATTTTGGTTTTACTTCAGGAACTGCATCTGTGGCTGTTGCAGGTCTTCTTGCAGCTCTGCGTATCACCAAGAACAGGTTATCAGATCACACGGTGTTGTTCCAGGGAGCTGGAGAGGTGTGTATTTTTATACATCAGGAAAAATTCTACTATGAAGATTTTTCTTAATATTTAATCAAGCTATATGTGTCCAGTTAACAAGAAGATCAAATGGGCAGAATGATCACTAACACCTGCTGGAAGTTGGTTCTTAATTCAAATGTAAACTCGCCGAAAAATCTGATCATCTGGCCAAGCCTCGTATTTTTCATAAGACATTTTACTTTTCATAAGTAAAAAGGGGGAATCTTACTTGATTCTCACTGAAACTGAATAATAAAGAACAAGAAACAGAATCAGACCTGTCAATATGTATATATCAGTTGGTTATCAGAAATACTGAGTGGTCTGTTGGCTCATTTTGTTGCCTGTTTTTCAATCTGTACCTGTATGGCATTTGATCTGTTGGATGACATATTGTAAAATCCAGTCAGAATGATACATATTTCAGCAAAATATTGATAAGTTAATTTTTTCTTGCCCCTGCTTTTTCACTGGGAGCACAGCCAAGTCTAGAATTACAAAACACATGAATAGTAGGTAAAAGTAGACTTAACTTCTTGATAGACATTTTAAAAAATGATAAGAGAAAAAAATATTTTAGGACTGCATTTTACTTTCTGGCATGTGTAGTGTGGTTTCCTTTGGTTTAGATTACAAAAAAAAAAAAAAGACAAAATAAAATTTCAAAGAAGAAAAAAATTTAATGTATTCTGAAATGATTATGTAGAATAAATGTTAGNAAAAAAAAAAAAAAAAGACAAAATAAAATTTCAAAGAAGAAAAAAATTTAATGTATTCTGAAATGATTATGTAGAATAAATGTTAGTTTTAGTATTCTTCATTAGAGTTTAAACATTTATTATTCCCTCCACACTGTAAATGCCATCATAAGGTTTATCTACACTATGATTTATCTATATGATTTAAGATTTATCTATACTATATTATAGTTTCTAATTACCAAATGGTAGCAACAGTTCATTAGCATTTAAGAAAAAATAATGATTCGGTTTTATTGTTAAATAAAATGAAGAAACTTACCTAAAAATAGTGAGTAGAGGAAACAAGTGAGTGGGGATTTTTTTTTCATTTCTTGTTTCATATACTACTTTTCTTCTCTTTCCTTCAGGCTGCACTGGGGATAGCAAACCTCATTGTCATGGCTATGAGAAAAGAAGGGGTGTCTGAAGATGCAGCTATCCAGAGGATATGGATGGTTGACTCAAAAGGATTAATAGTAAAGGTAATACATTATACTCACTCCTTTAAATATCGTGATAGTTGTGCAGTCTGTAGATAAAGGCAAGAATGCATTCTTTGTGAAAGCAACTACAACAATTTATCTCTTTTGACATGGCAAGCTGTTCTTCTTTTCTGAAGTATACTCCCATGGCTTCACGGGGGGCACAATTATGCTTGGGGTTCCTGCTCTACTGCTATTAGGGATGAGCACATAATGGGGAGAATTTTTCAGCAGTTCATTAAAAAACGCGTAAATGGTCAACTTGTGGGTTTAATATTTCCCATGTTAATGCGACTATTATTTGTTAGCACAGTCTTGCACAAAGTTGTATAGATACATTGTTAGGATAGCGTTCAAGGGGTTTTTAAAAGGAAGAAAAATATTTTTGAAGATAATATTTTCCTGGTGTTGCAAGCATGTCGTCCTTCTGCAAGAACGGAGATATATTGCATCGAATATCTCCTCTGCATAGTGACACAGCTCATGTTGCAGATGATGTGGTCTGCAGTGCTGTCAACACTGGTCAGAATTTGAAGCTGCTGAGAGACTTCATCCATCACCCTTACCTCATTCTTCCCACGTGCCAAAATAAAGAAACATATGAATTCCATGTGCCAGAATAAAGAAACTGGTATGTTTTTAAAAGGTTATGTATTTAATAGGTAACGAGCTACTTAAAAGAACTGGGTGAGAGGCCAGTTGGCTTTGCTGTTGCCTGTTGGTTAGCAGTGGTTGTGGTCATCGTTGCTGGGACTGCGCTCTCGCGCACTGTTCTTTAGCTGTCTAACATTTAGGATCTTTCGTAGAGGAGCATGCATTCTGTGGTCAGCGTCTGTGTTGGTTTGTTGAACAGCATCACTGTGAAAGGGAAGATAGTGGGATCACAGACATCGAGATGGGAAGAGGATGGCTAAGGTCATCTTGGACATCCTTTGCCCGAAAGCACAAAAGTAGCCTGATCAGATACACAACAATGCTGATATCTGCTACTATCTAAGACACAGATATTTTTCTGTTGGTTTTCTTTTTGTTTGTTTGTTTTAATGAGAGTTTTTAATTCTTTTGGTTTTCATCTAATAATCTTAAAGGGTTTTTGCGTCCAAACACAGATGACAGGCGGCCTGTGTGTCTTCTGTGGCTCTGGAAACCTAGGGGTTGCCTAAGAAGAGACCGGGATTATCAAATAATACAATTGAAATAGAATCACCTCCTGGTGGTATTAAGGAAACAAATTGACAGGGGCAAAAGTATAGGAACTTTATAACCCTAAAGCGGTAAAACAGGTCCTGGCTGGGTGTCAGCCCTGCCAAGGTGGTTAACCATCCTTTTCCTCTCTCCTCCTCGTCTCCTCTTCCTGCTTCTTTTACACCTCTCATTGCTAATCTGCTAGTCAGCCGAGAAGCTGGGTTGTTGCTTTTGGTACGCAACGAATAATTCCTTTCACAGTTTCTAAATTTGTAGTGACTCGGTGACTGTATTCTTTCCTCGCTGCCTTCTAGGTTCAGTGCTCTCAAGTGGGGCCAAAACCAATCAATGTCTCACGCAGCCTCAAAGTTCTGCTTATTCTTCTTGGTGGGGCTTTAATTTGGGCTTTGTCCAAAAAGCAGTTCTCTGGATTTCATGTCCTGCCCGGAGTATATTTGTGAACTGTTTGTGATAGCCAGACATAACAGCTGTCTGAGATGGATGAGGGCTGGATTGGTGGCCAGATGTTGATGTGAGCTGCAGGAGCCAACGGTGCGCATTTCGGGTCATTGCTGGTGTTCTTGGAAGACCTGGGAGCACCAGTCTCCCTCTCTGGCCATCCTGGGGGGGCTTGAGAAGAGGTGGGTGCTTCTTGGTGTGTTTGAGTGCAGAGCCTGCTGGACCTGGAAGCTGGAGATACTTCAGTGTGAGGCATCAACTGGGTATAAAGAAACCTCTCCTTGATCTAGGGCTCTGCAAGTCCTCTCTTGGCTTTCTTCTGCACCTAAATGTTTCCCATAAGAAATCAAAAAAAAAAAAAAAAAAAGAAAAAAAAGCTCCCACCCAGAAAGAACGTAAGCTTCATGAAGCTTATGATTTAACTGCTGGGCAGTCATATATCCAGCAAGTAAATAATGAAGCTCTTCCTGATACCTTTTTCTGGCCTGAGAGAGAATGCTGTACTTTGGGTTTGCTTAGGAAATTATTTTGGCTTTAGCTGGTTGCAGAAAAGTGCTGCAAGACTTGAAGGACTTCCTAAACTCTTAGAAATCAGATAAGAGAAGTGAAATGAAGAGGATTTGTGAGAAAACTACAATGGGAAGGACTCTGTGGTTGGAAACCTTTTTGCTACTGCAAAGGTAAGATCGGCCAAGCCACAGTATAGCTCACTAGTTAAGCACCTTTTGCACAAACGAAACTGATTTTTATTTCTTTCTACTAAGGAGGTGTATCAATGGATCAACGGTTCAACAAGAGTCCCTTAAAATTTGCCTCATCAAAATATGCCTGATCAAAAGAGTTCTACTTGAAGCACGGTGACCTCCATGTTAGAACTGTTCTGATCTGTTGCTGCAGCAGTATGAGAAATAACAGAAGCGGCAGTGACTACTTTGTCCAGCTAAACCGATTTTTACATCATTTTTATTCTATGCTGTCCTTTGTTCATTAATTTTGCAGTGCCTGGTTATAGATTTCAACATTGTTTCTCCTTTCATCTACTCCCTGTAGTATTTCAACCAGTGCAACTCATAGAAAAATAACCTTGGAACTTCTGTTAACCCAACTGAGAACAGTTTCCACCTTTTTCTTCTTCCCCCACCCCCAAAAGCTGCCACGAAGACACTTATCTAGCTGATTTTTCCCTTTGTGGCTTTTTAATTGTTCAAGTGCAGCTGTGTTTTCAGTTTCCTGTTAATATTTTTTTTTCTTTTTCCCTGGGAACCATCTTTTTTTCATTAACCCAAGTTTGATGACCAACTTTTCTGCTATGTTGTGGTGAAAGAGCTGGGGATGAAGGTTAGGTTTGGTATACTGCCTGTAGTTGTGTTCTCTGCTTCATTCTAGAGACCTTATAACGTTGTTCACGTTGTTTTGGGGTTGCTGAGGGTTGTTTTTTTAATTTATCCAATATGCTTTTGCATTTTGAGCCTATTTTTTCTACAAAGGTGGATGAGGAAGGTTTGCAGATCACAATGTCACTGGGATTTTGCCACTTGGACTTATCTGACTTGACTCTTTGGAACAGATATCACTCCTCTTGAAATTAAGTATTAATTAATTAATTAAGCCTGGATTAAGCATCCCAGTGCATTCAAATGGAAGTGGTCTGGAATTAAAAGACAGTCCCATCCAGATTGTCAGATTGTTAACTGATTTTCCGTATATTTTACCAATAATCACTTCTAAGAAAAGGTTGGATTCATTCTAGATACTAATTTGATAATGGTTTTAATATTTGCTGTTATGTTTGCCTCTTCTGCTAACTTTTAATTATTTCTAGCTTGCTTTTTATCAACAGTCAGCTATTCTGACTCCTCACTTTTGTCCTTGGTCAATTAATTTATGGCTAACTGCAACTGGCTAGCACTTTTTGAGAAAAAAAAAACAAACTGGTTTGCATCTTAGCAAAGATGCAGTGTCTTGGGTATCTCCAAGGCACCACCATCACTTAAAGTACTCTCTGCCCTATGTTACTCATATACTAGCCCAATGAAGCAATCCTCATTTGCTTTGTCAGTTATTCTGACATCTGGGGAATTAATTGTTTTGCTCCATTTTATTTCCGTTGTCCTGTGGGTTCCTGCCTTGCTCTGCTTCTCACATCTTATCTTCTTGAAATAATTGTCTTTATAAATTGTGTCCTGCCTCTTACCCATGTGTACATTACATATTTCACAGGGTTTACATAAACAGCCCGAATCTTCTAACAATGTGTTTTAAAGTCAAGGTGAGAATTACATTTCTTACCTAAATCGTATGTTTTACTGACAACCACTATGACAGTGTCTCCTGAAAATGTTGTGGTTTTTCACACAGTTGGAAACAGACTTTTTTAATTCCGTGTCCAAGCCCGGTCTGGTTGTAACCGGCTCTCTGCAGGTGCTTTAGGTGTTAGGTGATGGGCCTGATGAGGAGGCACGGTCCCTTTGTACTCAGTGCCCCTGGACGAGGAGCTTCTTTGTTGATGCTTTAGCTGCTGTTGTTTGTCTTCCTTTTAACTCTGCAATAGGGAACTCACAGGAAAAAATGGAATTAAAACCAAAACATTTGCAGTTGGAAATTACTTGCATTGCCTCCTAATGGGCTGCTTTGCTTTTTGGTCTACAGTTCTCACGTCTTCAGTGGTTCTCACGTCTTCAGTGTTTAAGAACGTCAGATGAATTTATTAATTTGTCTGTGTACTGATCTCTGTTGTCTTGTTTAAATAAGCTGCAGTTGACACAAGGGTTTATATAAATAGATTTGTGCCTCCCTGGTTGTGAGACGGGATGAGTGCCAGCAACGCCTCTGACGGGAGACAGGGCAGCCATCAGGGTGCTCTGGCTTATTCTCAGCTGATGGAAAATCTTGGGGAGTTTCCAGCCCTGCCTCTCTCACCTTGCTCACCTAAAGCTGCTCTGCTCCCCAGCCCTGGTTCGTGGGGCAGCCCCAGCGGGACCAGCTCAAGCAGCCCATGGCTTTAGTCTTCACACTGGTGGTATTTGTAAGATTTGCCTCCTGTTCTGTAATATCCCATCTAGATGTCTGCTCTGCAGTCTGATCTTCTGTTTTTACAGCTGCTTTCTGTGAGTTTTCTCAGGGTTTTATTGATGGGTCATTTTTGTTCGTTATCTGAGCCTCAATTTGTTTCTATAATATGATGATATAGTAACTTTCTGTGGAAACCGTGATGTACATTTGCTTGAAGCCTGATCCCAGTATCTCCTTTGCTTCTTGTGCTGTTGATCAGTCCCTAAAACTAAAAACTGAAGAACCCTCCCTAAAACTAAGAACTGCTTTCTGTTGAAATCCAAAGTACAAGCAGTTTTTCATAAAACTATTAACCACTGAGTCCTGTTCCTTCCTTTTGCTCCTTGAATTAAAAAGTCCTGGTGTTTTACTAATAATAATAAATAATATCAATTACTCTCATCCATCAGGGAGCATAGACATTTTAGGATTGCCAAGATCTTTCATCCCTAAAGTCACCATCAGAGAATGCTGCTATTGTTTCTTTTTCTCTGTACTTCACCTGCTGACCTAACACAGTCCACATTGTAACCCATTTGATAATAAAGAATTTAGCTCATATTACTTTCCATCTGAGATACTACGGTGCCTTCTAACATAGCAACAGATCTGTTTCCAGGTTGCTTTGTTCTCTTTTGTTCAAATCCAAAATATCCCATAAGTTTCTTGGTACAAAACGATACTGTGATAGAGGCAATACTTTTCCCCTCTGAAATAACTTCTGACACTTTCACTGAGTGTTTGGAGTTAAGGTTTATTAATCTTTTTAAGTGTTTTTAATATTCAGCATTGTAGTGAAGGTGTATTGTATAGTTCTTGCAGGCAGCGTGAGTATACCTTAAGGATGCTATGGTTGTCTTCCAGATACTTTAGTATGTAGCTTGTTTTGTTTGTTTGGTTGTTTTAATTCAACCAAACTTATTATAATGTCCCTAGAAAATTACTTATTCTATACAAGATAAGTAAATAACATAAGAAACCATAGCAAGACAGTGGATTTACTTAGAAGACAAATGCAAATGCAACTGTTTCTGCTAAAAAGACTTCATACACAGAACCCCAGAGTTCATCCAAATTTGTTCTCTAGTAAAATGTTGACTTTTTTCCTATTTGAAGAAAAAGGGAAATAGCAGTGAGCTGTGTGCCGTGTTGGTGTTTTAGGGCTGGGGAGATGCGAGCAGAGCAGTCTCTGATTTATGCTGCCTTGCAGTGATCCTCTCCAGGTTGTTCCCCAGCAGCAGACAGCCGGAGCACAACAGCTAGCTAAGCCAGGGCTGGAAATGGAAATGTCAGAAAGACAAGCTCTGCACTTCTGGAAGATCTCTTAGTCAGAGCAGCTCTGCACCGACAGTCTGACTGCTTTGCACCTCTCCAGTGTCAGGAGGAAGACAAGACACAAAACCACACGAATCCAGAATTGAGGCTTCTGCATTCTGGCTCCATCCTCTTCTCTCTGCTGACTGTCAAAAACTCTGTGGATTCTCCTTCCAGCTATAGGCACTCAGGGGCAGATGTCTGGAAGCTTGTACTAAATGGACTGGCAACCCCTTAGTTTGAGGTTAAGCATGCACTGAACTGAAGGGTTTCTTCCTTCCTGCAAGTCATTGCTTGCCCTGTTGGCAGGGCACAAAGGAAAGTCAGCGGTGCTCTTGCCGCCGCCTCTCTACTTTGTGGAGAGCAGAAATAAGAATTCACCAATTTGGGGAGAAAAAATGCTATCTAAAGTACTGTCCTCTAAATTATTGGAGTTTTGTAACTGGCTTGTCTTGAAATGCTGGACACAGCTTTTAGGGAGGTGTTCTGTATCTCCTTTAGGATCACTGAATTAACAGCTGAAATACATTTCTGACAATCTATTTTAAAATATATATTTAAAAACCCCTAACCATAGGCTTGCTTTTATAAGCATTTTCCAAGCAAAAATCTCTATGTACATAGCTGCTGTTATTTTTGCTAAGCCACGGAATTTAATATTTCGTTCTTAGTTCATATACAGAAAAATATTTACTTGGAGACATGATTCATTCTGACTAATGGGATCAAGCTCATTCAGACCAAAGCTAAATACAGAAATAAATTTAAAATTGTTTGGGGGTTAATTTTGGTTTGGGATTTTGGGGGGTTTTGGGGTTTTTTTTGTTTGTTTGGTTTTTTTGGGTTTTTTGGGGTTTTTTTTTAGAATGGTAGAATGCCCTGTGTGAAATCAGGCAGTAGAAATTAAGAAGTGACCCTGACCTAAGCTGACCCATCTGGCTAGCACTGGTCTCACTAGCCACTGGCCTGGAAAGGGTTGCAGTGGATCACATCCAGCTTACTGTTTGAGTACTCCTTTACAGCTAATTAAACAAGAGTTGGTCATCAGTGTCAGTAGGAAATAGGGCTTTGAATCCTTGGTGTTGCCTCAGTAAGTGTTTTAACAGCTCTGCCATTATCTTAATTTTAACCATTGAAGTACCTCCTCAAAAGTCAATCGAGTGTAAAACTGTATAAAAAAATAATTCAGTTTCCTGCAGGATTCTGGTTGTTTGTTTTGATGTAAAATTAAAAGAAATATCAATATTTTTCTCCTCTAAGATGTCAGCCTGACCTCTTAGCTGTTAGACAAAAAGTCGGAGGTCACCTTTCCTGACCGATCTGCCCAAATCTGCAGATCCTGGAGGTGATGAGCCACCAGCATGCCACAGCCTGGTCAGAGCCCTTAGAAGTGATTTCTTCTTTTTTTCTTGGTGGCCCAGGGTGGTCTCCTGGAGGCTGGATTTTAAGACCAGATTGAAAACTCACTTTCTCAACAGCAGCCTCCTAAGCTAATAAGGAATGAACAGGAGCAGCAGCATGGGATCAGATGGTGTCCCAGGGAACCCATTCCCAACTTCCCAGGAAACCTGCCTCCGCATCGGGCTCCACCAAGCATCTTCATTTCAAGCAGCCAGCCAATTAGAATGAAAAGTGGCTTTTATTCTAGTATTTTGAGTTATTCTTAGCAACAAGCTTTTGGTCTGGAAGTCATAAATGTGGGGTGGTTTTTTTTTTGGTGACCAAAAAGAAAACTTTGTATTTTTCCCCTGAAAATGTTAAGAAAAATTCCTGCTTTAAAATAAGATGCCTCTAAAACATGTGTAGGCTGTGGGGACATCTGCTGGGGTCCTGGGAAATGGCAGACTTCAAAACACGTTGACGGTGAAATGATTCGGATGTGAATATGCCAAAAATGTGAATTTTGCAGCATTCTCCGGAGGATAAGAATTTCACATTTTGCCCCCAAAGGAAACCAGGTGCTGGTATTGCAGTATTTCCAGGCTAATCGCTCTAGGAGAACACTTAAGACCCATATAAGCACATCCAGACATAACCCACTTAATTTAAAAACTCTATTTTGGTCGTGTGAAAAAAAATCTGTAAAAGAGGAGAAATCTCTGGAAATTCCTTGTAATCACGGGTGAGCAAAGAGAAACTGGTGTCCTGCGATGCAGACAGCTCCCTCAGTCCCAACCACATAACAGCCCTCTGTGTCTTCCTGTGGTACCCTCAGGGTGGAAACGCTTTTCTTGCAGCTGGAAATGAAAATTATCCCTCCCTCCTGTCTGCCACCTCTTGCAGTGGCTGTCTGAGGACCAGCAGAGGAGCTTTGGGAATGGAGCTGGCACAGCCATCCATTGCCACATCACTGAATTGGAGTCTGAAATGTAGTGTTGGATTCCTCATTTTTGTTAAAATTAAGGAAAAATGCCATTAAGAAACTAATCCTGACTTGAATCCGACAGGATACACATCCCTAAACTGAGCCAAAGTTCTCAAATTCATCGACTTTGGTGGACTCTGGAATGAATTCTGTTCCAATACTTCAGTACAGCCTTAGTTGCTAAGATTAAGGAAACTTGCATCTTATCATTTGGAAAATAGATGGCTGAGAGATGATACCGACCTGTTCTGGCTGTTTGGTCCAGATTACATTCAGCATTCCATTTTCCTTGTGTATTTTCTTATATATCTGTCTAATCTGCTGCTTCATGTCATGAACTGTAAGATGTTTGACAGGCTGGCACCGTCTTCTAGATTTGTGTTTGGAAAGTGCCTTTGCAGTGCTGTTTGCTCCGAGCATGAGAATCAGATGAAGGGGGGAGGTACCTGCGCTTTAAACTCTTCTGCTGAAATTTTGAAATGTCTGTGTACAGACAGAGGTCCACATATCTAGACCACTAATATATTTTTTTGCAAATTCTGGCCCCTTCCTGCCCTGCACTCCACATTACTTACGCCGAGCACAAATCCTGTCGATGTTACTCTCTAGCCCGTTTTCCTGCATCTATCATATTCCATTTGGAAACCTTGCTGGGCATTGATGGGTGGAAATTGTCGGTATAGATCAGGGTGAAAGCTGTTTCACAGCTGAGTCAATTTTGTTAATGCAAAAACGGTGCACCGGACATCTGTGTAGAATTATTTTTATTCCATCCTTAAGAATGAACAACTTAAATATGAAAAACGTGGAGGAAAATGTAGGCTCCCCTGTAGTCTATACACTCCCCCCGTATAGCCTTTATACTTTTAGACAAGAGCAAAGCTGAAAAAGCTAGGAGAAACTATTTTTTGTTTTTCTAAGTTATGAGTCCCCCACCCTGGCACATCCGAAGTGTTTGCTATATAAATATATTTATGGTTTATCATGAGTAACTTTAAATGTTTGACCAAATGTTAACGGGTAAAACAGAATGCTTCAAAGAAGAAATCGGTGATGCTTTCCCATAATTGTTAATGCAGTGGCATTCCAAAGCTGCTGTGAATTTAAAGTAAAAATATTGAATTTAATTTACCTACTGCTTAGAGAAATCAATTAGTCCTAAATTATCCTGTGTTAGCTGTACACCATGTAACTTTTTCTAATATGGTATTTGCTGATGGATGCAAAAGTCAAAATGAAAATAGGACATGTGACACCAGATACTTTGTAAACTGATTATCCCAGGCTCCGTTAAACTTCTAATAAATATATTTTTTTTCTTTTTTCAGGGGCGTGCCTCGTTAACACCCGAGAAACAACGTTTTGCCCATGAACATGGTGAAATGAAAAATCTAGAAGATATTGTTAGAGATATAAAACCTTCTGTGCTAATAGGTGATGCCTTTTACTTTAAAGCAATGACCTTATTCTTTGTTGGAAAAAAAATGGGGACGTGGCTTTGTCAGAATACAGGATCGAGTTCCTCCGAACAGAGTTTAGCTTTGTGTGTTTTTAGAAAACACCAGGTGAATAATGGACTCTATTAAGCAACCGAACAAGTAGTAACTATCCGAGTATGTAACACTGCTTTCACTTCAAGCCATCCATTTCTCAGAGGGAATAATCCCAGTTGGTTTAAACATCTGATGGAGAACCTCATCACCTTCCTAAATTACATCTGATTTCATGTGGATGGTGTCATACAAATAACGTCAAACTTAGACTGAGAAAACTGAGCTAAGCACATAGAAAGCTATATAAAACATAGAAAGCTATATAAAACATAGAAAGCTATATAAAACGTAGATTTTACAAAGAACTTTTGGTTACAAGGAGTTTTTATTTTATAAAAGCTGCAGGATTTGGGATGTCAGTAAAGGACTGCTCTGCTCGCTGCAGTTTGGTTATTAATGAACGAACTACAATTAGTCTTAAATAATTTTTTTAATATGTAAAACCTGAAAATTCATCTATCTGGCTAGTAAAATAATTTATCACATACTGGAAAATCTGAAATGCCCCAGTGAAAATTATCCTACAGTTTAAGAGCTGCCTTTTCTACTGTGCCTAGACCACATAGTCCTTGTTCAGTAGAACCTGCTTTTGCCAATGATCATGAATTGCTATCTGTACTGCATAGTGAAGGCTCTTGCAGTAGAAACAGCAATGAAAATGAATATTGTTTTTTTCGGTTTGGAGGACTAGGCACTCAGCATCTTGCCCTGGGCAGCAGGAGTCATGGGGAAATATGTTGATACTCCTTCTCCCAGCGTTTTACTTATACTCTGTCTCAGCAAATCCTCTTACACATTTCATCAGCTGTGATGGCTCAAGGAAAAGCCTTAGTTTAGCTTGATGAAATAGAAGAAATTGCAATTTTAAAATGAAAAACAAAGAAATAGTGAGATTGTTCAGAGCATTTTTGTTTTAACTTTGTGTCTGAAGGTAGCTGTCGTTCTTACAAATGGGTATCCAGCAGCAGTTTTAGAAGACAGTAAGCATTTGGCAACTGCAGACTTAACGAGAAACTAAAATGTGTAACAGGCTCTTATACAAATGGGTCAGAATCCTGACTGCCGTAACCCTTCATCAGACATGCGGTGGCCCAGCTGTTCCAGCAGAGCTTTGGCATCTCTAAGCATCCTTGTCCATTCATAGAAGGCGAAGCACAGAGAGCTCAGATTTGTTAAAAACAGTAGGATGTGACAGAGCAAGAGGTGCTTAAACTTTGAGAGAAGAAACGGATTTGCATCAATTGAGGAGTCGCCTCTTTTGCTACCAGGGGATCGGAATAAAGGAGATTTAGCCAGGCATAAAACCAAGGCGGTCTTAGACATTATTTGGCCCACATTGAGCACCTAAACAGCACCTAAAGATCCTGCATAGGGTTCTTGGGGTTTCAGTAGACCTCTTGGGAAGGCTCAATTTAAAAAGTTCAGGGAAGTTCAGCGGGACACCCATGTCTCCCTGTTGAGGGCACAGGCTGTGCTTGGAGAGGTCTCTAAGATGATGCCACGCTTCGTGTGCAAGCAGTCAGAAATACTCTAAGACACCTTTACAAAAGGTTAGCCCTGGAGTGTATATGACCTCCTAGCCAGCTCTGTGAGCTGAGAATCCCTTTCACCTCCCTCCAAGGACCTCGTGCTCTCCTCAGGCAGACAGCAAGCTGTCCTGTCAGAGTGGGCAATGTGGGGATGCTCATTTGTGAGCGGTTAGAGTACTGAGAGCCCCTCTCCTGGCCTGGGTTTGAATCCGTTCCTACTCCCCCAAGAGAGGGAACAACAGCTTGCTCCAAGGTCTGTTTATCACTGAAGGCGTGGAGATCAAGGACCTTGGATTCCCAGCTCTTGTAGGTCATGCAGAAATACAGGTGTACTGGCATCCCAAAAACATCACACACACCCTTTTTTGGTTGTAAGTACAGTATGAAGAATAGAAAAGCATCTCTGGTGGGGTGGAAAGGGAGGTATTCAAAAAAATTGTTGCTGTTAGGGAAGCCCTAGACTCAAAACTGGGATTATCCATCGGCTGAGGCTAGAGGTGACAGAACGATCAGCTGTAGAAGGCAGAGACTTTACTCGTCATGTCAGAAAAAACTGCAACTGAATTTTGGAGAAACTATCCAGTCTGCGTGAAACTTTAGGAGAGAGAGCTACACCTTTCTATTCCTTACTGGACTTACCTGCAGGTTAGGTGATGCCGGAGAAGTGAGAAATTCACCAAGCTACAGGGGTGAATAGGTTCTGCCTTATGTTAGGGATAATATTGAAGTTTCACTGCTGCAAAATCTTTTCTACAAAACTTCATTTTAACCACGTGTTAGGAAAAAGCTTGAACTCCATTCTAAAGAGGAAGGAGCTCTGTTCTTTTAAATGTGACACGCACGTCTCACCTTAAACTGATTGCATTTGTCTGCTTGTTATGTGTGTGTTTTTCTTCTTTAGGTGTTGCTGCAATTGGTGGTGCTTTCACTCAACAAATTCTTCAGGATATGGCTGCTTTGAACAAGCGCCCTATTATTTTTGCTCTCAGCAATCCTACCAGTAAAGCAGAATGCACTGCTGAGCAGTGCTACAAATACACAGAGGTAACCGAAGATGAACGTCTTTCCAGTATACGCGCTGAAAAGTAAATCTGAAATATAATTTAAAATGAGAGGAAGGCAGAGGGTGGAGTAGCAAGTCCTAATCATGTCTCTGTGTGTAGGTAAAATTAGTTAAATTAAGTAAAAATGTTTTTCAGATTTTATCCACACAATTTCACTGAAGTCAATACATGCTTACACCTTCATAAAAACATTTCAGAGCTTTCATCGGTGTCAAGCGAGGCTCATTTCATTATAACCAAAGCATTAGTAACCGTCAATTCCTATAGCCCTAAGCCTGTTTTTGAACTGTATTGTATACACACAGTGGCATGCTTTCCATTTGAGATTTTAGAAATACTCTTTAGGGTAAAAAAAACCAACTTCAATACAGGGAATAGAATCTTTAAAATAATTCTTTATTATGAACTGGCATAATTGACACCTTTTACAAAGATTTCTATTATGGAAACATAGGTGAGAATAAAAAGAACTGTGCTTCCTTATTTATTATTGAATTATGGAAGCGTGAATAAACACATTATCCTGTAATTCAGTCTAGAATTTGAAACGTATGAGGACTTGACTGGATGTGTTTCAGAGTGGATTGTGTTTGGATTTCTTGTCAAACACAGGGCAGTTTGAATGACAGTCTCCCAGTGTTTCAAAGACAAATTTAGCGTGCCTGTTGCCCACCGCACAGCACACAATTACAGCGCGAGGCAAGAGCCAGGGAAGTGACCTACAGGAAGGGCTGGTTATAGCTGGTAATGACATCTGGTAGGCACAGCAAAAGACACGCTGGAGTATTTGATCTGTCACCAAAACGTATAATAAACTGGCCACGATAATACTGCATGACACCAAACCAAAGCGAATATTCTTCTGAAGAGCCAAACAGCAACAGTGGCATATTTTAAAATGCACGTTTCCAGTTCTCTAAAATAGGCATAGAGATTTCTGTATTGAACAGGGACATGTATCACTTCAGCAGTGCTAGCATAACTAAAGCTTTTCTTACCCACCGCTTAAATTCAAGGGTGCTCCCTCCCCAGAGGGACACAGAGCCCCTGCAGTGTCACTCCCCTCATTAGTCCAAACCTGCACTGACTGCTGCAGAAATTGCTTCTCTCTTGCTGTGTGTCAGGAGCGATCTGGGGAGAACCTGGACAGCAGTGCTGCAGCTGAGTCACCTCCGAGGTGCCTCTCCCGCCACCCCAGAGTGGCACTCGGTGCTGACATCTCTGCCTCCCGGTCAGCCCATCTCTTGGTGCTCCGGTGGTATCACGGCTCTGAATGTGTGTGCTACTGAACGGCACCACACCTGATATTCCTCTTAGCTCATGTTAAGCTGTGAGCAACATGAGCACTGTCACCCCATCTGGGCCACCCCACAGGCTTCTGTCCCCCCCCCGATGTGTGCCGTGTGCCAGCGTGGAGCTATGCCTGTGGTTGTGTCCTGGGAAAAGATTTAGAGGTCCCATGTGAACTACAGCATAAAATGAGTTAGAGCCTGTTCTCTTGTCTGCAGGGCAAGCGATACGGCGTAAATTGTATCTGTACAGCTAAATTCTCTAGTTCCCCAGAACGTTGCCCAGAAATCTGCTGGGAAACACCCCAGTGGTTTGTCAGTATTGGACGATCACACACCAGTGCCTGAGTTGATGCCCTCACCCTGCCCAGTACAGTACAACACAGGGAGCCACAGGGTCCCAGGAGAGGAGGTCCCATCGCCAACGTGTGCTGTAGGTTGCACCGTGGGATGACATTCCTGGGATAGAGCTTGCACCTCTGTCATTCTGTCGAGTTGTGGAGTGGGCACAGGGGCCCAAAGAGAGACTGGGAGGAGCAGAGAGCTCTGTCTGTCCCCACGGCTCCTCAGAAATTGCCACATCCCAAAGTGCAACGTTTAGTGGCCTTAGTGCCATTTTTGTGGATGACCTGCTGCTGGGAAAAAATGCAGCAGCAGCATCACTCGTTGCTCCCGTGAGAGCATTGTTCGCTTTGAGTTTTACAGCTGCAGGTGTGTAACTTCTTCCCATGTACCCTCCTTCTGGCATAGACGCACAAAGTGAATGACGAGTGTTGGCTTTTGCTTTCTCCTCTGAATTGTGCCGCTGGCTCTTACCCGAATAAGGCAGCTGTTGCTCTCTGGCATCAGGTAGTCCCAGAGAATTGCCAGTGATCTCTAGGATCCGCATCATGATGCTCTTGAGACATCTTCAGTTAAGTATCTCTAACTTAGAAGAGATATTCAGTAGACGTAACCCAGCTTCCACAGTGGTAGATATTTAAAGGGATGTGTGAAATACTTCAACAGCATATAAAACGCTAACGTGCTTTCTTTTGCTTTCTTGTTACAATTTAGGGACGTGGCATTTTTGCCAGTGGAAGTCCTTTTGATCCTGTCACTCTTCCAAGCGGCCAAACTCTCTATCCTGGCCAGGGTAACAATTCCTACGTGTTCCCAGGAGTTGCCCTTGGTGTTATCGCATGTGGACTGAAACATATTAGCGAGGATGTGTTCCTCACAACTGCTGAGGTATTGTATTAAAAATTATTCAAATTCCTTCATTTAGTAACCTGGTAATAACGAGAAATAGCTAAATATTATCTTTTAAACTGGAAAAAAATAGTGCTTTCTGTGTAAGGTCTTTATTTGCAAGGTATGTTGTTTTTTATAAATTCTGTTTGAACAAGTGGTTTTTAAAAGGTTAACACTTGGTCCAAAAGTCATCTAACAAACACCTTCTGTTGTCAAAAAAAAAGAGAAAGACTTCAGCACTGTGTTATCACAGGTGAGTGCACATCTGGGCAGTTTGCATACACATGCACAGAGGTTTGATTTGAGATTGAAAGGAACTATATTTTGATGTTGGTAGTTTTTGTGGGTGTTTTACTTGCAAAAATTACTTGAGTTTCTTCTACATTTTTAGCTTTTTGCTATTTTTTTAATAGAGCTGTTGCCATAATTTTTTGTGGACCTCCCTTGTTGACAGCTGGTGCAAGTGCTCCATCACCTTGTGCACCACAGTTTGACACAATTGCCGTGTTATTCTTCCCATTTTCTTTCTTATCTTTTTTTTCATTGGTTCTTTTCTTTCTTCAAGCCATCTTTTATGATCTTTGTTCTGATGTTATCCAACATGTGATCTCTCCTCCTTTATCTCCATTCAGTGGGCAAGAGATGAACAGAGAGCAAACGCTTGGTTCTAGGAGTCATTCACCACCTCCTTCCAGTGACTGTTCAAAATCTGGCATCCACTGTCTTACAGGAGGACATCATAAATGCACAGGATTCTATCTTCAGCATGTATGGGAGAAGAAGCTGGCCTTTGTTATTTTAGAATCCCTTATTCAATCAAAATTGCCAGCAGTGTTTGAAATCAAATGCTTAACAGCTCCTGACTGCTCTGCTCCCAGGACGGTGCTTCCAAGCTCATCCTGCCCAGAGAGAGTCCAGGCTTGGTACAGGCAGTGATGAGAGAGCCCTAAGCAGTGTACAATGGTCTGACCGTGTCCATGCAAAGGGATTAAAAGCCTGATGCTTTTTGTGATTTTTTTAAAGGGTGTGGATATAAGGAAGAAGGTTAGCCTCGGTTTACCAGGTTAACTCTAATTAACCTAGGTGCAGTTCAGCTGTAATTTCTACCCACTGCATTTCATATAAATTACAATCCACAGAACATCATCAAAGTGCAGCATCCTCATCTTCAAAGAAGCTGTGTAAGCATGCTTGGAAATACATGGGTAGTGTAAGTAGCAGACAGAGGAAGCCTCAAAGCAACGCAATTAGCAACTATTATGGAACAACTGAAAAAAAAAAAAAGAAAAAAAATTGGCCCAATTAGCAGAAGCGAGAATGCCTGGCTCAACTCTTGCAGCTTCTCTAAGGGATGTTGCACTCCAGGATTCTTGCTCCTTGTGTCCTCTTCATGGATTAAAGGGAAGAAAATGGCCCTTTATTATCACGTGGAGACAACTGATATGCCATGTGCTCTATGGTGTGTGATAGGAGGCTTTCTTAAAGGGTGAGCACTTGCACACTGGCCTTGCTGGATTTCTGAAGGTTTCTTTGTTAAGGTGCATCCTATGCCATCTTTCAAACAGTTGCCAGCAACTTGCCCTCTACAAGAAAGATATTCACAATTTCCATCTTTAAAATTAGTAAAAAGCCCAGACTGTCTCCACTGGCTTTAACCATCTTAGGAGGGCAAAGATCCATTTCCTAAGTCTCTGGATAATTATATCCTCCCTTTAAATCCTCCCCTGTAATTTCAGTTGGATAGGGTGCTCCTCGCTCAGTTGGCTGATGTAAAAATGTATTTTTTTGTTCTTGCACAGAGAGTCTCTATTGGCAGCAAGGTCAATGGAGAGCTGCTTGCCTTAGGGCTGGAGCTAAGAGTCGCATCCGGTCTCCCTCCGTGTGTGACTGGGGCTTGGGCAAGCTGCAGCTGGTGACCCAGCAAGGTGACAACTGATGGATTTCAGAGGAGATGAAAGCAGACAAAGCACCAAACCCCTACTTTTTAGACAGAGGGACCTTCTCAGGTTGTAGTGGTAGCTTAACTGAAAAAAGAAAGTATAAAAGCCAAGCAGCCCAGGCAGCAGTCTTCTTGCTTTGCCACTTCTCCAGTTAAATCTGATAAAAGTCACAGATAGCTTATTGTAACTACAAGAAATTCAGCTTTCAGTCTTCTTTTCTTCCAGCCAAGTGAAATAAGATGTAACTTTGATTTTGGACAATAAACCTAAGGCACTGTAAGCTGTAATATCTCTTAATTGTGGGCAATTGCTCTGTGATGACAAGGGATATCACCTATTCTCCTACCAAACACAACAAAAGGGACAGAGAATGTTGAACTAATGAAATATTCTTGGCATGTATGACCTACAGTTATGTTGCTCCAGAAATAATCCTGTTAAATCCTTTCATCACAGAGAATACAACCTCCCAAAGCCACGATGGCCCCACTTGCTTTATGCCATCCGTCCTGGCTTGTCTGCCTTGCCTTTAGGTTCTGCAATGAGGCTTAGCTAATTTCCCTCTTAAAAACTTGAATTCATTAAAATTTCAAACATGAAAGTAGCCATACTGGGTTGTACCTAAGATCCAAACAGCTCAGTATCTTCCTGTGAAAGTGATCAGTATCAGAAGCTGAGAAAAAGAGGATAAATAAGGGGAAAATACAGAGTGAGCCTTCTGGTGAAATGGCTCCTCAGCTTCTGGCAGGCTGTACTGTATGGCTGGAGGCTTTATCCCTGTATGGATTTCTCTTTCGTAGTGGCTTTTTAAACATGTTTATACATTTGAACATCTTTTGACAATTAGTGTCATAATTTAATTGTGAGTTCTGTGGAAAAAGAAACTCTCCTCTAACGATTTCCTGCTCTCTGGTGATTTGGGTTTCCTGGAGTGCCATGAGAAATGTTCACCTTCAGTTGTCTTTTGTGTTTTCTTTCCATCTTCTCTGGTTTTCCCCCAAGTCTATTTTATTATATTTTGTCTCTTTGCACAAAAAAACAACCTTTTGATCATCCCTGCTATTCTGTATACCTCTCGTGACTTTATCCCACTCTTGCTGGAAGTAGGTAGAGCAAAACCACGCGCTGTTCAAAGTGCTGTTACATTGTGAATTTATACATTGGTATAATTACATTTTCTGTGTCGCTTCTTATTTTCTTAATAATTCCAAATGTTGACACATTATTTTTTTCCCCTGTGGCTGAACTGGTATTCTAAAGGAGCGTGTTTCGGAGACCACATGAAGAAGGTGTCATTGTCTTTGAAAATGCTTGTTTCTGGTTTTGCAGAGTTTTTAATGTCAGAAGGATTGCCATGGCCTCTCTAGAGTTAAGTTTGCTACCTCTCCCACTTCACGCACTGCCCAAATATTTTGTGGCTTGCTTTCTGTCAACCCCATCGCTCAAGAGAAGTACTCTACTCCTGAACCTTTTTTTTTCAGTGATGCATTATGCTAATAGCAGCTTGCAGTTGATTTCTTTAGATTTTACCTTTCCGGCAGAGCCCTGTTAAACGTTAACAGCAGCAGTCGCATGTTGTGAGCTCTTCTTTACACAAGCAGGTGCACATCTCTAAGGTCCTTTCCAACCCAAACTATTCTATGATTCTATGATCTCATTGTGTCAAAGGGCTGTGTATAATTTTTAAATAACCTAGTTGCTATTATGGAAAGCAAAAAGCAGATTTTCTGTTGTCTTAGCTCCCCCTACTGGGTTTTTATCTCTGCTATATTTCTCAACATTAGATCAAAATGTAAACAAATAATTTTCCTTTACTCATTATACTCAACAGGACTATAATCTCTTGTTGCTCTTGTTAGCATTTCCACTCTGAGTGGAAAAACTTACGACACCTACCAGCATGCTGGGTGGATTGCAGAAGAGAACAGGGTTTCTCTTTGAATCCAGAGTTACTACAGTGTTTTCTCTTTAATTCAAATTATTTACCTATTTCTGTCAGAAAGGAGGAATTAATGATAGCTAGTAAGTTCCCTCAAAAGCGCACTTCTTGCTTTCTCTTTGCACTGTGTTATCAGTTTCATTTCACAGTGTTTCCTGGACTTTCCTGGTGTTTTCAAAACCTCTTGCTGGGTCACGGCTCCACCAGACACTGTCCAGACCAGAGTTTTCCTTCCATCCACGCACCATCCCTACAAGTCACATCACACTGCAGTATTTGGCGACTGGTGATTTGGTTCTAAGCTGTAGTTATCTGAGCTGTAACTGCAGAAAAATGTATCATTTCTCCTGATGGAAACACTAAGGGTGCCTCCACGTTACTCTTCTATTTTTCATCAGAATGGTCTCCTGGAGCACACCTCCCTGGTGTCCCCACATACTCCACCCTGGTCCACAGTGTGGCACGGTCTTGGGAGGAGAGGGGTCCTGGTTTCCCTTTGGATGAAGCTAAACAGATGGATATACTCCAGGAGCAAACCTAATGTACTAATAAATATCAGTGGAAACTACTTATAAACTGCAACAGATTTAAGAAGTACGAGCTTGCACTGTACAAAGAAACTCCTTTCCTTCTGTTACGTGTTTCCAGCTGTTCAAAGGGCAAATAATGTCCCCTCCCCAGAGTCATTTCCTTTCTGTCCCAAAGCAAGATAATTTCGATTCTGCTGATGCAAATCTCTCTTAATGACTTTCAATACTTAGTTTTGAGAATTGCAGTAGAGAATGTTAGTGAAGGTAGCTATTAGAAACTGCATACAGTCAGACCATTTTAATAATGAATTTTGTGCTGAATTTGCTTAGAAGAGATTTGGATTTGGTTCTGACTGGCAGCTGCCTAGAAGGTACAAAGGTGGGCAGTTAAAGAAATGAGACTTTCAAGTCCACCAAAGAGATTAAAACGTAGAAGTGAAGATCACTGAGTAATGAAGCTCCAGCTGCATCTGCGTTTCAAGTTATATGTATCTGCTTCATTTCTAGGTAATAGCTCAGCAAGTTTCCGAGGAGAATTTACAGGAAGGTCGTCTGTACCCTCCGTTAGTCACTATCCAGCATGTGTCACTGAAAATTGCCGTGAGGGTAAGTCCTTTCAGTCTTTTGTGACTTCTTTTCTGTTTGATTTGATGAACTAACACACCTTCATACTGTTGGAAGTTGGTTCACATCAATCAATCTTGGACAATTTAAATTCATAAATGTAATTTGAATACAAGAAGGAAAGAGGTGGCACTATAGCAAGCGTTGATGTCTGTAGAGCCCAAACCGCACTGTCCCCCAGTTAGGAGCAGGTTCCCATGCGAGCTGCGCAGCGGAGGGCTTTTGGCCCTGCGTGATCAGCAGTTGCCTGTTGAGAGAGCAAATGTCACCCTGTGTCCAGGCACTAGTCCCTTTTGTTGCCAATAACTCACTACAGAGAGTGCTTGTTGCTCATGGCTCAGGTCTGGGCCAGGGGTGTTCGGCTGGTTGGGTTTTACTGGTAAATATTGCTGCTGATGGATTTTCAGTAACTGACCTAAACCCACAGTCTCCCAAGAAATTTGGCTGCAATGGAGACAAGAAGAGGAATCTTTCAAATAATGTATTTATTCCAGTTCCTCCTTCGTTCTGTTTTTTAGGGGGCTTTTTCAGCATTTTAGTAGGTTATTTTGCTAGTCTCCTGTGACCTTTTTTGCTCCAATTATTGTTGTCTCTCTTGGTCACCTTACTGTGAATAATTCCACTTATTGCATATTCTTTTGAAAGAATAACAAGGAGCCATCGTGCATGAAATAGATCCCCTAGCTTCAATCATTCTGTATATTTAAAAAAAAAAATCCTTCTCACAATTCACATCTACTTAGGCAAGTAATAACTCCGTTCTGCAGATACCCAAACGTTACCTAGATTCCTCAGGCAGAGTCAAACTGCCCGTGTGTTTGCCAGGAACACCGTGATAGAAATCCCTCCTCTGCGTATGCGCATGATATAAAACACACGCAAAAAAATCTTACCAAATGATTCTTTCTGCCTGATTGCTGTTGAAACTTTATTCCTGCAAATACCTATTCTGGCTTATTACAGCCCAAGAGGTTTATCAATGGCCTCTGCCTTTTCCAAGGGAGGAATGCTCTCAAATTTTTTTGGAATATTAAACATGGAGTATAAATTACGATCTTATTCAACCGTGGTGAGGAAAAAGCAAGCAAATATTTGTACTTCTCCCAACTATCTCTAGAATTAATCCTGTGTGCTGTGTAGGAGTAATTTTTAATAATGATTTACCTTTAAGAAATATATTATCAAACTATGACTTCTCTAATATGCAGGGAGCGTGCAGCTTTGAACAAATCACACTTTTCTTACAGTGCTTTGGAGAAGATGGTAAATCGGGGTAACCTGATGATAGAAAAGCAGAAATTGTATCTTGGCGCTTGTGGTCCGTAGAATATTTTATCCACTGCTGCACGATAAAAGCTAAGGTATCACTGGACGAGGAGGAGCACTGTATTTGTAACAGCAAAGACACTCAATCCTCTTTGAAAGTAGCATGAGTCAGACTCACCCAAATGCAGACATCATCCTATTCCTAGTCCTATCCGCTGTCTACGAGCCCAGATCCAGTATAAATATAGGTGGCTGTCAGCACCGCAGAAGATGTCGTCTTACCTTGATTTTGAACTAATTCCTACTTTTCAGTCCTGTTCAGTGTACTCAAATAGTTCATGAACACTAATTAAGATTTTAATGCATCCTTCTAGATCGCAGAAGAAGCCTACAGGAATAACACTGCCTCCACCTATCCTCAGCCTGAAGACCTAGAAGCCTTCATCTGCTCTCAAGTTTACAGTACAGACTACAACAGCTTTGTGGCTGACTCTTATACCTGGCCCGAAGAAGCCATGAAAGTGAAACTGTAAATATTTAATGACAAATGAACAAAATAGCAGCAGTTAAAAAGTATCAAAATATTCAGAATATTTCTGCCTAGGAAGCCTGAGAATAGATAATTTTTTAAGATGCAGAAAACTTTTTCTAAATTGTAATATGTGGTTAGGAACTCAGATTAAGAAATCATATTAATTATACATCAGAAAATAAAAATCTGAGAAACGTATCTGTGGTGATTGGTTATTTCGATTGTTTTCCTTCAGATATCCTATACTATAGTTTTACAGATCTTTTTGTTATCGAAATAAGGGGTTGAGAGTTTGAGTTGAGAGTTTTCTCACAAATGTCAATGAGAACTGAAGCAAACAAATGGTACCCTCAGCCATCTGGCTAGTAGTAGGTTTTTTATGTGTTAAACGTTAAAAATTCCTGTAGTCTTTGAGGCCACCTGATTTTTAAACACACATCCTATGTGGTCAAGTATTATTCTTTGTAACAAACTTCCAAATCACCCAGCTGACGTCTATTAGAAGAATAATTATTATGGGGAAAAGAGTATGTCATTATGAGGGGAACAAGCACTTTTTATTAATTCTCTGATATTTACTGAATATGTATCATGCTTGCTAGTATCTGAATGATCTGGTTAGCTCAATTTCTTCAGTATGGTCTTTTAGTTTTTACAACTGCCCTGATAATTCAGCACTCTGTGTTCACCTACATGCTAATTTCAGCTCAAGACATCTTACTTTTTTTTTCCCCTTTCTCATCTGTCAACCAGTTATCAAAAGTGACACCTGGCAGTGTCCCTAATTCCTCTGCAAAAAAAAGTGATTCCCTTTGCAAACCACAGCGAACGCATCCAGGACACTGCTCGTGACCTGCATTATTCAGGAGACATAATTAGCATTTCCAGAAATTAAAGTCCCAAATCTGTGGTTTTCCTTAGAGAAGGAGACATGATTGGATTGTACTGTCAGTGGCTTCCTCCTTTAGAAAAAGTGACCGAACAAAACTCATGCTCAGAATAAAGGCTGAGACAGCACTAACTCTGAATTGTTTGACCATCCTCCTGCACAAACTTTCTGCCCTGTGCCACTGTTGCCTTTCCCATTTCCTTCTGGCTGAAATCTCATGGATAAGGCCTATTTCTAAACTAGTTAGTTTTGCTACTTTAAAGGAAAAAGATTATCAGTTGGCAGTTTCCCAACAGGAACAAATGCAAATTGTTATATTGTTTTTGAGTCATGATCACGTGGAATCTACACTGATACACTGATGTTCTAAAAAAAACTCCCCAAAATTACTGTTACAGAATTACCACTCCTAGAAAAATGTACTGTACTTTCTGGACAGTTCTGGAAACAGAGTGCAGTTGAACAATTTTTTTCTGCTCTCATGCTATAGAGGTATCTCTGCAAAACCAAAAATGAATTTTATTTGTCCTCAGCTCTGCTGCAGCCACAGACTGCAGGTCCTGAATTCACAAAGAGAAGAGGCACTTTTTCCCTCATTGCATAATGGGAACCTGTAAATATTTTTCGCCTTACTGTTCTTTTGGCCAAAGTTATGCTCATACAAACAATATACTTACCACAGTGAAGGAATGTGCGTTAATCATTATTCTGAGCAACCAGAAACACTAACATCCTCTGTATTTCAATTTATTGCCATTGTGAAAATACTACTAAAACACTTTCTTGTGTTTCATTTGAAATAAAATTTTTCAGTCATCAGCCAAGTGTACTGAAACACAGTTCTTAAATAGCCGCTGTGGAAATGGCCTGGGTTTAGATTTGAACAGCCAGACCTCAACACTAAGTCTGCTTTTATTGCTCAGCATGTCTTTTATAATAGGAAATATATAATTTCCTGTTACAAGCTACTGGAAAATTGTCTCTCAATACTAATCTGACACAGAAAAGATTGATAAAGTTATAGGTATTTTTATTTAATATCTAATATAGAGAGAGGGATTTTTTTCTTTTTTAGATATTTTACATAAATTTCCTTATGTAATGTAGGGGAAAAAAGAGGAAACACTGAACTTTGTCTAATCTTATACATTTGAATTTCCAAGGTGCTTGGCCTAACAATGTAAATATAAAATGCCATGTGTTGAGCACCTGAAAAATTACAATAGTAACAGTAATATAACCAGACTGTCAAGAGATGATAGGCAGAGGACTGTGAAAATGGTGACATTGGCAATGTAGGTACTACCCAAAAGTACTATCCATACAAGGGATAGGTGATGTGGGCTTCTTCATCCCCCCCGTTTATTTAAAAGCAAAACTCGGTCCTGCGCTTGGACACAAACCTTTGCATTTCATGGATTAGTTGAGTGAGAGCAGATGCTTCATGAAGCAGTAAAAGCCATTGCATGCACTAATGCATGAATTTAGCAGTGAGATTTACTTGAGCTGGGTGTGCTTTTGTTTTGGAAACTATGTTAATCTGTGACTGCAGCCACTTTGGTATCCCCACAACTATATGCAGTTGAGCACAGTACAGATGAGGAAACAGAAGTAATTCAGGATACTACAGTGTGGGATTTTTATCACCTCGCAAGCACTTTGAGGTGTGGCTCATAGTGACAAATGCTGATTTTAGAGTCTCAGAAAATAAGTAAACACCTCTCAAAAAGATGGGGCAATTTAGAACACAAGCCAAGATTAACTACTTGAACCATTCCTCTCGTCTGTTAAACAGTTTTCCTTTTCACAGTAGCTATAAGGCACAATATTTCAATGTTAGCTTCATTCCTTGCTGTCATAAATTACAACTCCTTACAAAGATTCTCTTATTTGTCTGGAAGTTTGCCTTCGACACCAAATAAAATCTGAAAAATATGTCCACTTTGATGTTGTTTCAGGAATTCTAGGAACTGGCCAAGATCCATGTGATAGTCATTCCTCAGGCCATAATCACCATGTGCTTGAAACTGCAGGTCTTCAAAAGCATGAAAGAGACGAAGATTATCGATGCTTCCCTCCGTTTCTATATTCTCCACATGCTTGCATGAAATATGCTTCCAGTTGGGATATCTAATAACACGCCAAAACTCCTCACAGTTTTCTCTGAGTCCCTCCACGCAGATGACGCCGGGTTTCCCTGTCAGGCAGAAGCCAGTCAGATTTAACTTCTTTGCACAGTCAAAAATCTTTTTCCTCAGCTCCTGCCTATATATATGATGGCTATAGATCCACATGCGATGCAGTGTTTCTTGAACTCTGACTTCTTTTGAAGCATTTTCAGAAGAAATCTTACTATTTTCCAGGTATGGCAGGCTGTTTTCTTTCACCCACTGCACAGCTTCATACACACACAGTTCACCTGAAGCCAAAGAGCTGATGTGAGAAGCGAGACCAGTGTTGAGCTGCAACTGTTGCTGTCTGTGCAGTGCATCCGACCTTGCAAAAAGCTGAGGAGCTACATGAGGATACATATGAGGCAGCAAGACCTGCAATTCCACTTTTACCTTAAAAACAGAACACACACATACAAAGAAAATTAATTTTGCAGCTACTGAAAGACATGCTAGATTCTTCTTCCCTGTCAAAGGCAGATAATGACGAGATGTAATTAAGATGCTTGTGACATCCTAAAGGATGGAATTACTTCTGCTTTCTTTTTGTCTGCTCCTTTTCTTTTGTTGCACCGTGCTGGGACTTTCCCAACATATCTAACATTTCTGGCCAGAACTAGGACACTTCTCTCTGAAGGCTGGTGAAAGGGTACATGCAGAAAGATACCCAGTCCTATACATATGTTTCCAAGTAATCATAAGGCCACCTCCTCCCCAGTAAATTGTTCTGATGTTTAACTATCCTCATTCCTAGGAAAATGCATATACTTCTAGGCTGATTTTGTCAGTTTTAAATTTTCAGTCATTGCATTATTATACTCAGACCTACAATAACGGCAATGTTCTCTGTGCAAGTACTCACATCGCTTAGTTGCCATACCTAACCTTTCCTTCAACTGGATAAACTATTGGAATTCCTTATCCCATGAAGTGTGGGGTTTTGTATCACAGTTTATAGGCTGGTTTTGCTTTAGTGTGTGTGACTCTTCTTAATAGTGTTCTGCCATTTGGGATTATGTTTACATTAGGGGCAAGGAGTGAAAGAGAAAAATAGCAGGGTGGTGGTGTTAGAATAAAGTCCAACATATGTATTCCTATGAGAGGAGCATTGCATTTGTAACACACGACTCTTCTAAACCAGTAAACTAACAACTCTTACATAAGCACAACCCTAGCTAATCGTGTGAACACCGTGTGTGCCGCTGATGTCGCCTGTCTATTCCTATCTGTGATTCTATTAACCTTCCTTGCCCCAAAACAAGACTCAAACAAATAATTAAAAAACAAGAGTTTTTTTGTTATTTTTGACTTTTTAAACAGCAAACGGAAATTGGGGGGGGTGGAGGGGCAGTTCCCCCCTTTTCTTCAGTGCAGAGTTTTTAAGTGTCTGAGTAAAGAAAACAACCCTTGACCACATCAAGGTGGAATTCCTCACCTTTGCCTCCCCTATATCCACAGCGACTGAATACTGGAGCTGCGGGGGCAGAGCTCCGTCAGAGTCCCTCAGGTAGCGCTGCACGCTGGGCACAGCATCCCCATCCAGATTTATTTCCCCTTTTTTTGGAAACATCGAAAGCAGCATTTCCACTTCCAGCAGCTGGAGCTCCAGGCACTCTTGTAGCGTGGCAGCCACGCCACTGCCCTCCACACACACCTGCAACGAGAGGCGGGCCGTCAAACGCGGGGGCTTACCACACGGCGACGGGCAGCACCGCGCCGTGCAGGCCAACGAGGCGACGCGGCAGCGCCCTCAGCGAGCAGCCGCCGGCAGCCTCACCTGGCCCTCAGGGCTCTCACCCGCCATGGCACAGGACAACCGACAACCGGAGGCGAGGCGATACTGCTCTTCGTGCCGCCGTCTTCCCAGCGGGGACGGCCAAAGGCGCGGAAGCAGCGCGCAACGCGCAACCCTCAGCCTGAAGCGGACGCTGCGCGAGCCGGTGGCGAGCAGGGGGAGATGCGCATGCGCGCTCGGCGGGGCGGGCTGGGCCGTCACCGGGACGGAAGCGCAGAGCGGCGCCTCAAGATCTTCACCGGCTCCGAGCGCTGACTGACAATAGGCGTGGCTTGGGCGCCACGTGGCGTCTGTGTGCCCGCCCACCGCGCTGCCATTGGGCTGAGCGCGGCTTGGGGGCGTGGCCGCGGCGGCTGCGGAAGGAGAGCGGGGCGGTGGCAGGTGAGGTGGAGGGTGCGGTGGGGCCTCGGTCCCCCACGGGTGGGCCCCGGTGGCGGTGCTGGGTGGGTCCGAGGTCCTTCAGCCGTGCAGGGAGGTGGCTGCTGGAGTTGGTTGTGGTGGTATGGGTCTGGCTGGCCCTACCCGTGGCCTGAGGCGCGGTGGAAAGCGTAGGGTTGGGTCGGTGGATCCGTGCAGAGCAGCGGAGCGGAGCCGAGGTGTGAGGAGAGCATCCCGGAGGCGCAGCTGGGGGTCTCCCTGGGGCTGCAGGGGCTGGGAGAGGGAGGACAGGTGCTTCTGGACTCAGAGGTTAATGTACACGTTGCAAGTTAAGTTAGAAGCTGAGATAACAACTCTGTGTGTAGGTCAGGAAGACTGTCCTTGGGACTGCTGGGAAAAACTGAGCAGAGAAAACTGAAGCAGAGATAAAAACTAACCAGTTGTAGTTAGAAGGATGCGGCACTAACGCTTTGAGCTGTATAAATACACAGAGTGGCTGGAAAGCTGCCCAGCAGAGAGGGACCTGGTTGTGCTGGTCACCAGCCGGCTGAACAGGAGCCAGCAGTGTGCCCAGGTGGCCAACGGCATCCTGGCCTGCATCAGCAACAGTGTGGCCAGCAGGACTGGGGCAGGGATTGTGCCCCTGGACTCGGCACTGGTGAGGCTGCACCTTGAATCCTGGGGTCAGTTTTGGGCCCCTCCCCACAAGAAGGACATTGAGGGGCTGGAGCAGGTCCAGAGAAGGGCAACGAAACTGGGGAAGGGTCTGGAGCACAGGTCTGACGAGGAGCGGCTGAGGGAGCTGGGGGGGTTCAGTCTGGAGAAGAGGAGGCTGAGAGGAGACCTCATCACTCTCTACAGCTGCCTGAAAGGAGGGTGCAGTGAGGGAGGTGCTGGGCTCTGCTCTAAAGGAACAAGTGATGGGACAAGACAACGGCCTCAAGTTGCGCCATGGGAGGTTTAGGCTGGATATTAGAAAAAAAATCTTCACTGAAAGTGATCAGGCATTGGAACAGGCTGCCCGGGGCAGTGGTGGAGTCACCATCCCTGGAGGGGGTCAAGAAACGTGTAGATGTGGTGCTTGGGGACATGGGTTAGTGAGTTAAGTGGTATTGGGTTGGACTTGATGATCCTTGAGGTCTTTTCCAACCTTAATGGTTCTATGATTCTATGAATGTGACTGAAAATGGGTGTGCTAGTTGCCACCTAGCACCCATCTCTGCGCAGACATGCAAGAAATGATATCTCGGCTCTGTGTGTGTGTTGTTGGCTTATTGCACACCAGGTGATGAACACTGTGTGCAGTGAGGGGCTAATGTTACGGTGAGAAATGGCCAGCCTTTTGCAATAACTTGGATCCCTGGATCCAGCTGATGGACAATCGTGGCTCTCCTCACCTAAATCACATCATCCCTTTGCAATCTGGTGAAATCTAGTCGAGCTCTGTTTATTGAGGACTGTACTGGGAATGTAGAGGGTCTTTTGTGGATTGCTCCAGTAGTGGTCCCCCTCGCAGTCCCACCAAGGGATTAGATGTGAACAGTTTAAGATATCTGTGAGCTTCAAAGTGAAATAAAGTGCAAAATGTGAAACCGAGTGTAATGACTTGACTTCTCTCACTTACATCTGTGTCACTTCCTTCTCTAGAAATGGATTTTGAAGCCCTTAAAAAATACTCAGCGTTACATCCTAAACCTGCTGGGCTCACTCTTCAGTATGGCACGGCTGGATTTCGCAGCAAGGCTGAGCAGCTCGATCACGTCATGTTCCGCATGGGTTTGCTGGCAGTTCTCAGGTCCAAAGCTGTGGTATCTGCTATTGGCATCATGGTTACGGCATCTCACAATCCTGAAGTAAGAGCAAGCTTTTCTTTAACAAGAAAGTAGATGTGATCAGTCTGGTGAAATCAAAGCTCTTCATGGTACCGAGAGACCAGATCCTGAAGGCACTTGGACCAGCTTAAAGCACGTGTTTAGCCTGCTCCCTGTAAATACGATCCCCGGCGTGTTTGAAGTTACTTTTCCCTGTACATGCAAGCATCTCCTGTCATGTGGAAATGTAGGAAATTGGTAATGTTGGCAAGCTGGGAGTACTCTTGAGAACAGATGAACCTTTGAGCAAAATCTGCAAGTTTAAAAAATAAAGAGATGCAGCAATTCCAAATCAAGCATTTAAACTTCTGCTGCTGTGGAGCATTCCAGGTTATTGAAACCTCCCCTTATGTCATTTTAATGTCAAATTAATTTCCTACCAAAATTCTAAGGGGGAAGAAGTCGATTATTTAATATGCTGGTTACTTTACTTTTTTGGGGCTTGTTGGAGGTGTAAATAAACAGCTAAGGTGTTGCTTCCCAGAAATGCTCCACATTTAAAGAAGCAATGTGATTGAAACGTGTTGGTTGTCTTCAAAGAGATTTTAAATTTCCCACTGTTAGGCTTACTGTCTTTTGTTCTTTTTTTTTTTTTTTTCTAAGGAAGATAATGGCATAAAGCTAGTTGATCCTCTTGGAGAAATGCTGCATCCTTCCTGGGAAGAGTATGCCACGCAACTAGCAAATGCAGAGGAGCAAGAATTACAGAAAATAATAACTGAGATCTGCCAAAAAGGAGTAGTGAACCAGCACAAAGACGCTTCAGTTTTTCTTGGTCGAGACACCAGGTAGTTAAAAAATGCTGTAGACGTATGCTGCTTTTATGGAACTGCCAACGTTTTGTTCATGGGTGCTCTTGGATGTTTAGCCCTCTGCAGCCAGATTATGGCTCTTTTTTTTTTTCCTAGTCTGTTACCTGTTAATTTATGATTATAGCAATAAACAAAAATTTTCCAATGCTGTTGCTATATTAGCTTCCCTGATAGTTATGAGAACTTCCTAGCACTGTTTCTGAACAGGATGCTTTATTGTGGGTTTGTTTTTTTTTGTTTTTGTTTGTTTGTTTGTTTTGTTGGTACCATGTGGTATCCAGGTATGTTCAGCAGTGTACTTGTCTTTGCAAATCTCTGGGGTGGTGGCTTTCAAGCTTCTTTACTGGGAGGCAGCTACAATAGAGAAAGGTATGGATTTCTTCATCCTGAATCTCAGTTTACTGGAAGAAAGCTTGTAGAGTCTTCCACATGTGCTTCCATCCCAAGTCCATAAGTAAATGCCTTCTGCAAAGATGACCAGTTGTATCTGTTGTTTTCCAGGCCAAGTAGCGAGAAACTTTCACAGTCGGTAATAGATGGTATCTCCGTTCTAGGTGGTCAGTACCACGGTATGTTAAACTTTCACACTTCTAGTCTGATTTCAAGCGTTTATGTAAATATCTCTCTGTTATGTAGACCTAAAGCAGTAGCCCAGACACCATTTCCATTTTTGCTTGTAGTGATCTTCTTTCAGGGTAGTTGTACGGCTTTAATGCAAGGGGGCGAGTGTTCATCTTTTCATAGCAGAACTTGGAAACATTTCATATGGGTTTCCTGCAGTGCATTTGTCTGTTTGTTGTAGAATAGCAAATGCTGTCCAACTTTTAAGAAGGAATTAATTTAGTATTCTATTTCTGAATATTGTGCCTTTTATTTTATGCTAGATTATGGTCTGGTGACAACCCCGCAGCTACATTACATGGTGTGCTGTCAAAACACCCAAGGGCAGTATGGGAAAGCAACGCTGGAAGGTTATTACGAAAAACTATCCAAAGCTTTTACAGAACTGATAAAACAGGTGAATACCAGGTGTCATGCACATATACAAAGTTAATACCTTCTGTTTGTTAGCCTGTTTGGGTCTGAAGTTTTGAATTCAGCATGCCTCTAGGTGTGGTTTCACTAGGGTGTGAGTTCACTTTGCCCATTCTTCCCTTGTGCAAAGTCTTCCAGCTCTGGAGAGAGGCAGAGGCACCTGAAGATCGACTGTGCCAATGGAATAGGAGCCCTGAAACTATCAGAAATGGAGCCCTACTTACCGAAGGAGGTGCTAATTCGCCTGTATAATGATGGAACCAAGGACAAACTCAATCACTTATGTGGTGCAGATTTTGTGAAAGTTCACCAGAAACCACCCAGAGGTATGTTGTCAATAGTTTTGTATCCTTTTACCTCCTCTCTGGATCTGAAAGCACAGGGTCTAGCAATGGCGTTATCTTCTTCAGACAAGCTGAGCTCCCTGTTTCTTACTGAGTGACTGCATGAATAGTTCTGCTGGCACAATGGAAAGAGAGAATTGTACAGCTGGGTTCAGTGCAGCCCTAGTTTATGTTAGTCTAAATGGGTTGGGGAAGTACAGTATATCTCCGATTGGCTGAAATCCGGTCTGAATGTTAAGCTGGCGGAGTCCCAAGGTCAGTCAAGACAGGCTTACCATTATTTACTTTCCTTTCCTGTGTGTTATCAAGACACATGTACATTGTGGGCTGGGGTTGCAGATGCTTTTCCGGGTTCCTGAGGAAGAGCTGTGGGGTAATTAACAGCTTGGTGCCAGCAGACAGACTGATTGATATAAATCAGTGAGAAAATTATTTCACCCAATTTCCTGAGAAATGCATAAAAGAAAATCCCTGAACTGGGGGAGAAGGCTAGTTTGAATATTCGATTATTTGAGGCTAACCTAGGTTCTCCATTTGACAGTTGCACCCTCATTGCACCCGCTAGCCAAATCTGAACAGCAAGGTGTCATTTCCCCCTTGGCACGCTGCCTGTGTGCTGGAGAAGAGTAGGAAGGGGAGCAGCACAGTCCCTGCCGGGGATGGATGCTTGGCTGGCACATCTGGATCTTGCCTTTAACTGGGACTGAGCATTGTTTCCGTGCAAGGGTGTGCTCTGAAAAGAAAATGTGGTTTCCTAATCACTCACTAAATAAGTGATGTGATTTCTCTCATGTGTTAAGCGCTAACAGCTTGCTGTTTAAATTCATAGGGAGTCTCAACCCGTTAAATGTCACAGGTGCCATCGCCTCATGCTGTAGCTTGAGGACCTCGATGGCAGTTAAGAAAAGAGCAGTTCATTTTTGTGTGGCATTGCTGGGTCGGGTGGTGACTGCTTCCTTGTTCTCTACTGGCGCTAAGCCTGGAAGGTTTTTGAGGAAGGTGCTCTTTATGCGTTACAGACATTGTTGTAAAAATTGAATATCAAGCAAACTAAACATGAGGTATTTTATAGCCAGCAGATCCACTTGTATGATTTTCTACACCTCTGAGAAGTTGTGTGATGGTTTTTTGCAGTGGGGCTTTTTTTTCGATGGCAGGATTTCTGAGCCACCTCCTGCTGTCATCGCACCTCGGCGATGGCTTTGCTCGCGTGGGGGTGCACGCTGGGCTTGCACTCGGAAAGGGTGTGTCCTGTGTGAAAGGGAGCAAAGGGGAGGTGCAGGTCTGTCGAGTGGGAATGGAATAAAATTAAACAAGCCTGAAACACTTCCTGATGAAAAGCATTTTTGGCGCAGACGTGACTGCACACAGTAGTTCTGGGACTGATTTTCATGCACATCTGGAGAGAAGGTGTAGCATCATAAATGTTTAGAGAACTTGGGTTTTTGATGTTAGTATTTATATTTTTGATCTGCACGTGCACTTTTCAGTTGCTGTTCAAAACAGCTTCCCTGTTGCAAGTCTCTTAGTAAAAGCAATGTCTGTTTCAGAGCTTTAGTTTTGTGTAGCTGCACAGAGCTAATTTCTGCATGAGCCCCACACTGGGACTGATCTAAACGTTTTGGATCTTTTTCTGTCTCTAACTTGCATTTGTAACTTGTGTGCACCAGGGCTAGACATGGAGCTGGATGAGAGGTGCTGCTCGTTTGACGGCGATGCAGATAGAATTGTGTATTACTATAAGGATGCAACTGGCCATTTTCACCTAATTGATGGAGATAAAATAGCAACTCTAATTAGTATCTTCCTTCAAGAACTTCTTGCCAAGGTAACTCTTAACGTATTAAATGAATGCCGACAATTTAATTTGTGTAAAATAGTCTAAGGCAACAGTGTTAGCTTGTCCGTGTGTGGTCTCTCTCTACATCTACCTGAAGTGAACCAAGCTTAAACGGAGATCAGCCCTGTACATCACTGGTATGGTCAAAATGTTGTTTTTACAAGGGTGTGACTTCCACGCTCAAAATAAAAATCTGATCACTGATATTTTAACCTGGAACTTTTTTTAGTGGAAGGGAACTTTTTGACTTTCAGTGTACAAAGTATTGATATTCCATTCTCATTGCTTCAGTATCTTTCATTAATTTTTCATTAATTTTGGTTTCAGCCCTTCCCTCAGCATTTTTGTGAAGCTTTATGAAGGTTGGGCATTTCATTTGCATGAGAACTCTATTGTGGCAGTCCGAGGGTTTGTATGGCATCATTCCAAAGCCTCAGAGCATCTTCTCCCCACAGGGGACAGAGAGAAAAGGCTTTTTCAGAAGTCCTCTTACACTTGGTGTCTATGATACTGAGCCTAGACAAGGTATCCTGGTTTTGTTTTCTTAGAGACCAGCTAATTTCTTACACTGTGTCAGAGAAGCTGGCCAGTGAGGAGAATTTGTGCTTGCCACCAGGCTTTGCACCAGCACCTTTGACTTCACTGCTTGTGTATATGGCCTCGTGTAACGCCATGTGTCGGGCCAGCATGCTGTGCTTGACAAATCTGAAAAAGGGGTTTGGAAAGCGTGAGCTTGGAGGGATGATTCAAGCCAGCCACAAAAAAAAAAAAAAAAAAAAAAAAAAGAGTGATATACAAAGACTTGAACTGAATTCGTATTGTCTTAAACATATAGAAGTTCTCTGCAAGCTGGTGCGTTCCTCTGATGCCCTGAAGTGTGTGTAGGAGAATGTATGTTTAATGATTCTGATTGTCCTTCCATTTATTATGCTCATCGGGCTATGTGCCTATCGGACAGTAAAACAATTTGCTTCTTGGCTTTGCTCAGGTGGGACAGACCTTAAAGATGGCAGTGGTACAAACAGCGTATGCCAATGGAAGTTCAACACACTACCTCAAGGAAACGCTGAAGGTATTCTCCATTTTTTCCTGGTAGTTTTCTGCAAATGTTGTTTACTTTTAAAATAAACGCTACTGTAGGATGATTGCTAGGAAAACTTAAACTAGGCTAAAATAAATGACGCTTTCAAACCTGCAGCAGGGACTAAAGCCTTGGTGGTAAAGGAAGCAAGAGCATGAAGCTGAACAAGTTACTCAGCTGTTACTGGTTTAAAAAAAAAGCTAAAAAAATTCCCTTGTTACTTCTGGAAGAAGTTGAGGGCTTTATGTCTTTGTAACAAAGTGAGTCAGTAAAGTCCTTGATACTTGACAGTGGTTGCTCCATTTTCTGCAACAGGCTAAAGGTTGGTCACTGGAAATTGAGCTAAGGTGTCATTTTGGTTTGGATAGAAATCTGGTATGTTCCCCAAAATCATAAAATAAATCGGGTTTTTCTTGGTTTGAGGTTTTGTTTATTTATTATTATAAAGAAAAATCAGCCTTTATTTCCACTTGAATAAATGAAATCTTTTTTTCGATCGGGTCTGCAAAAAGAGTGGATAACTTTAGCTCTGGGGAGTCAGGAGTGGTGATGGTCTGCCCAGGTTTGTGCTCAGTTCGTGGCACTTTACCTGCAGGTCCTGTCACTACGGAGAGTCTATAACACTGTTTGTATCCTCTGCCTGTCCTTGGGCTGCAGGTGCCTGTGCACTGTGTCAAAACAGGAGTGAAACACTTGCATCACAAGGCCCAGGAGTTTGATGTTGGTGTTTATTTTGAGGCAAACGGACATGGTACGGTAAGTGTGTGTGTAATCCATAAGATCAACCAACACGTATAAAATTTTAGTTGGATTAGCTTTATAAATAAGACTTTTCTTTCCTTTTTTTTTTTTTTTGAGAACAGACTTGTTTCCCTCTTCTGTCTTTATCGTGGCATTGCCACCAACTCTTGTGTTTTATGTGGGGATGGAAATTCATGGTAGCAAACATTAATGATGGTTATTCAGGCTTAAATGGTACAAGTTTTTCCCTCATTGCTGTCTGTATCCTACTTCACGATGTGGGCTGATCTTGACAAGCTCTCATCTGTTTATTCTAGGTATTATTTAGTAAAGCTGCTGAAACTAAAATACGACAACTGGCAAAAGAGGAGAAAGATAATGAAAAAAGAGTAGCAGCCAAGGTGCTTGAAAACTTGATGGACCTGATTAATCAGGTAAAAACTGAGAGAAACAAATCCCGGTGCTGACAGTCTGCTGCTTTTATCTGGTGCAGTCTTCTGGCTTCAGAACCCGAAGAGGGAGTGGGATAGCATGGGGACCTAGTGAGAGGACATGACTTGTTCATGATTCAACAGCAAGTCATCTTGCATCTGATTTTTTTTCACTAACTTCTGCAGTTAGTGGTGTTCCAGTGCCCACATCCACACAGCCCTAGGACTCCCTGTCTCAGTGCAGATGTTGCTTATCTGAGCGAGTGGCAAATCATGCTCCACAGGCCAGTTTTCACCTTAACAAAGGTGAGGTGCCAGTCCTCCTTAGGAGAGGTGATGACTAGCACTTGCCTGGGGCACAGCTGTACAAGGATGCTGGGCTCCACAGGGTAAGGAGAAAAAAACCACACCACCACCAACCCAAAGAACAAACCCACTGACCTCAGCTACCCCAGCTGAGGCAAGGCAGCCTGGCTGCATTTTCATTCTTTTCTGAGCTCAAATCATCATACCTTCATTTCCTCTCTTCCTGTTACCAGACGGTTGGTGATGCTATCTCAGACATGCTGGTTATCGAGGCAATCCTGGCTTTGAAAGGTCTGACTGTGCAACAGTGGGATGCCATCTACACCGACCTTCCGAATCGGCTGCTCAAAGTCCAGGTGAGTGGCACACCGCGCTGTCTCCAGTTACAGCAATTTCTTGGGCCCCTGCTGTGAACATCTCTTACCTGCCTGTATTAACAAAACAGCCCATGAAAGGGCAGCAGTAGGCCAAACAAGCCATGAAATAACCCAGAGGAAGAACCAGAATTTCACTTGGACTAAAGTAAAAATATGACTTACACAAAGGATGAAATAATAGTAACTATGTTAAATGGAAAAACCTGACCACAACAGTTCAAATTTAACTTAGAAATTCTTTCCTTAACTTTCAAATTAGAAAAATCCTGTTTTTCTAGGGCCCATGACTCCTGGGCAGGTGGATTTTTCTTGCTGTGTCACTTTGTATCAAACTTGAATATTCAAGCTCTTATTTCTTTATCTTCTCCAATATTCAAAGACCTTAAGCAGATCAGGGTCCCCCATGGCAGCATTCTGTTAGACACAGTAAGGGAGATTTAGGCTCTAAATTAATCAGAGGAGAGAGTTAAAGCTTTCTGACCTCCTGGGAGAAGCTGCAGCTTCAGTTTAGAGGCTGACCAAGGAGGCAGTTTCAGATCCGAGCCTTTTTCCAAACCAAACAGCATAATCCTGCCAGGTTACTACATACCGAGCCGTGGCTGAGCAGGGATCCCAAAGTGTTTGAGGTAAGCAGGGAACTGCCACGCTGAGTTCGTCAGGCAATGCCACACACCTTTCTGCTCTCATCATCACACAGCTCCAGCACGCAAATAAATTGGCTGTTTCTGATGCTGCAGGTTGCAGACAGGCGCGTTATTGACACCACAGACGCAGAAAGGCATGTGGTTACACCTCTGGGACTACAGGAGAAAATTGATGTGCTTGTGAAGAAGTACAAATTGTCACGAGCGTTTGTCCGTCCATCAGGAACAGAAGATGTAGTCAGAATATATGCTGAAGCAGACACACAGGTCAGAGCTTAAACAATCTGTATATGAAGTGGATTTGTTTATGTTAAACAATCTTCTGCTTAGCATGGGGTAATGGATGGAGAATTACGCTTACATACTGGTCATTTAATCACACTTAACAGGTGCTAAATTTGGAAAAAAACTTAGCAATGACAAAAAGTCTCTGCGTTTTCTTTTGTAAATGAAAGTGATGTTTAATATTCTCAGTGTTTAGCTTTAAAAGTTAAATGTTTATAAAAGTAGGTTTTACAGCCTTCTGAGAACTCAGGGTTAAGAAGAAAGCTACCAAAGCAGCCTCTAATGGCATGATTTTGTAAGAAGCAAAATTAAAAAAAAATAAACTTTGGCTGCTGTTAAGAATTACTCTACATGTGAACTTAAAGTTGACAGCAAAAGCAGGGGTCCTGCTCTTCCTCCTTCACATGCTCCTGCCTGCTTCTTCCTGCCAGCGTGATCGCAGCGGCAGAAGATATCTTGGAGCAATACAAGGAACACAGCTTTGGCAGGAAAAGGCTTGCCTGAATATTGCACATTTGCTCTAACCTTCTCATGCTGACAGCAGTGTAAATAACTTCTAAAATATTCCACAGGAGAACGCGGATGCTCTTGCCCATGAAGTAAGCCTGGCTGTTTACCACCTCGCGGGTGGAAAAGGAGCACCACCCCAGCCTATATAACAAGTGATACAACTGTTGTTAAAGTTCCTAACTTGACTTCTTTTTTACTTTCTTTACCATTTGCTAGTGTGGACATACCCAACCCTTCTTGAGAATAGCAAGAATTAATCAGAACTGAGCAGATTATTCCGCTTATTCCTTACCTCTGTTAGCAACTTACCTCTTAACGAGATGCTCTTGCTGCTGAATGTTTCCCTCACCCCACGTTTGTCTAACAACTGACAGAGCTGAACTGACTGAGAGGTGACTCACATCTTGACAGTCAGTGGCCTGGTCATGCCCAGAAGGAATTCTGTCCCCCACCCAGCTTAGCTCATAGGTTATTGTCACATTGTGCCTGAAGGCCAGCTCCCGCCATCCTCAGCGCACTGGCAGTGGCTGCGGTTGGCTCCAGCTCTGTTGTGACTGCGCTTGAGGAGCTGCAGCGCAGGACACTGATGCAGAAACATCATCCCACAGCAACCCCATCATCTGTGGGCAAACAGTGTAAGGCAGAGCTGTCGCTGTTCTTGAGATTCAGTTCACTGCAGCTCAAGGGGGAAACAATACAGGGAAATAAAAGATTTGCAAACAGTAATGTATTATTGCAATAATGTCTTCGTTAGATACTTTTATGAAATTAAAGTATTGCTTAGAAAGCAATTTGCAATAATACTATTTATAATTGCTTTTAAGACACAAGGGACAGAGGGACAGAGACAAGTTTGTCTTCTGTGGCCCTTGTTACAGCGTGAAGAGGTGGGGCCAAGGGGATGTAATGTTTAACATACACAACTATCCTCATCCACATATTTCAGTTCAGGGTATCTACCTCTGACAAATGTATTTTTCATTGTAGTCCGGTATTAACTTCTGGTGTGATGGCATTTTCCAGATTGCTAAATAAGCACAAGTTTTAATGGATCAAGAAAAAAAAGACAAAAATAAACTGGAAACAAATTGAAAAATGTGCACCTTGTATTTTTTTAGGATTTTTTTAAAGACAGAACTCGAGACAACAAAACATGTACTGTAAATAGTAGGCACCATAATCAATATGAGCCACCAATATTTAAACTTGATTCAGGCCACATCCAGAACTTTTCTCTTATTTACAAATATTTAACTTAAATACAACATTAAGTTTTTCATTACATACAAAGTAAGAAAAGAATACTATACAGCTGGGAAAGATACAGTATTTCATTTAAATAGTTACACTACATATAAGATGAGCAGTACCAGTTGGTTTCATGTTTTTATGACGCCTTCAAGAAAATCCTTCTCAACCATTTCTTCTATCTTTTGTCTTGCTTTGCTGGAGAAGGTCTTGAGGTTCTCCATTTTTATGTCCTTACTTGGAAAACAGTTGGGGTAAAGGACAGGGCTCCCTGAGTGTCCAACACATCTGCTTGTGACTTTGCTGTTAAACACTTGGCTGAGTACATTGAAGAAAGGCAAAAGCTGCTCAATGCTACGAACAGTGTAGATGGTTAAAAGCAAGTGACCTGGTTCCCAACTTAGTGTTTTCCCTGAGCTGTCCTCCTCTGGGTTTTTCTGTAAATACAGAAAAAAAGAGAAATAAGACAGGACGAAACAGAAAAATAAAATTAATGCCCAAAGTGTTTTTCCATATTCCAAAAATATTTCATAGTATCATGGAATGGTTAGGGCTGGGAAGGACCTTAAAGAGTTCCACCCCCCTGCCATGGGCAGGGACACCCTCCCACGAGCCCAGGTTGCTCAAATGAAATAGAAATACAGGTAGCTGGAATGCAGCTTGGAAAGCAGAGCTCCTCCCCACACCACACCTCACAGCAGCAGTGGCTGGGAGCAGACAGGAAAGCTGTGGTGGGCAGGGCAGCCCCCAGCACCTGCCATGCTGCCCTGCAGAGCTGCTCCTGTTGCAGCAAACAGCCCAGGCTGGGGACAGCCTGGGGACAGCCCAGCCTTCAGCTGCTTGGGTCAGCTGTGTGCTACTTCAGCTGCACCCTCGAGCAGGCTGGTCTCTGATAACACTCGCGCTTTGCCCTACTGCCAACACTAGTGACAATAAACCCCAGAGAAAGGTAAAATAGAAATGAAGCATTGTCACTTTGCAGGAGAGTTCAGAGTCTTCAGGAAGAGCAAAGGCAGTGCTGTTTTCAGTGTCAGAGGCTCTGAGCAAACACTTGAAGTTGTCCTCAAAGGAGAACAGTTCAGTTACTCATCGCATGTTCTCAGAAGACCTCGGTTACACACCTTCCATTTCATGGAGGGGGGAAATTTCAAGGAGAGAATTTCAGGAACCCCACCAGCAAAGGCAGCAGTCACACACCAGATGCTCCCAGGCAGTGCCAGTACACTCCGGGAAGCCTGCTTAGGGTTGCCTTAAATGTCTGCATACCAAAATACCTGAGCACTAACATCCCACTGCTTGTATGGCACTCTTCACTCATTTCCTTTTTCTCCTTTGAGTCAAAAAACATATTCAAACCTAGACAATAAAGGTACTATCAGCACTAGAAGGTCTGTGTTTGGACCAGTACTGACAAACCAGGATGGGAGAGCTCCTACTGTGAAACACAGTTCCAGCAATACTGGTTTTTATGCTGTGAGAAAGCAGAAAAGAAACACAAAGGCCGCATCAAGGAGAAACATCTCCAGCCCTGCCTCTGACCACTGCCTCCCTCCCACTGCCCAGGCGGGGGTCCAAGACCCCTGCCGGCTGTGCAGCTCCTGAAGAGCAGGTTTTGTACCAAAGGAGAACGAAAGGGAAAGAACAGCAGAAGGAGCAGAGTGTAAAGTAAGGATTACCGACTGCACAGCCTTTGAGCAAACAGATTGTCTTCATGAGATGATACTTTAACAAATACAGGTTTTGCCCTTTAAATGAAGCAGCTGTCTTTAGCAGTTCAGGAGCCTACATGACATACGTTTCACAAAACCCAATTAGGTTAAAATAATGTATGAATGTATTTAGTATTTTAATCTGGTGGTTTGGCTCTGTCACAGGGGATTACTATTCTAGCTGTACTGTTTATTCTCTACAAAATCTCTTAACTTAAAACCAGTTAATTTGACAGAGATTATGAATCGTGTGTTTCACACCTGCCATTTGGCAAAAATTATTTTATTTAATTTCATAACTATTTGCGATCATAATTCTCAGAACTAACAATAACTTTTTGTAATCTATTTCATGTAGAAAACCAACTTAAAAATATTTAAGTTATCTATAAAAATACAGGGCCTTATGATTCTTTAACATCAAAAATCCCCCTCTAACAAAACTGATCTCTCTCAGTTCTTACTGAAAGCTAAATACTGCCCAAGGCCTTGAAGTGATGGTATTATTATGGTGAGCTTGTTTCACAACTCAAGCATCAAAGGCCACCCTCACCTGATGCTTGGCCATCTCCAATCCCTCCAAAACCACCGTCTTAAAGTCCTCCTGTTTGTCCTGTGGAAGGAAAGAGGAGAACTTTCAGACTGCATTTCATATATCAAAAGAATACTTTGCCATGAAGGCCATGCAGTTGCTTGGTTGGGTGCTGCGCTTCGGCCCCAAAGAGTCCAGAAAGAGCAGACTCTGGAGCTAGCGTGGCCAAGACACTATTAGACAATACCAGCACTGCCACTTTGTTCCTCTGCTTATTGCCAGTAGTGCCAAAGGGGGTTTTTAAGCACATTTCCTTCAGACAACAGCACCTGAGCAACACCGTACTACATGAATCTGAGTATTAGTCCGAGTGCCCTGAAGGAAAATTAAAATCCACTGGAACGTGTTGCTTGGAAACAATTATTTTCTAAGAAAAACCCAGAGCTCTCTGCAACAGTATTCTCCTGTGCACAAAGAAGTGTCCAGGAAGCCAGTATTCATTACCTCGAGTTTATCTCACCAGCATACCCCTAGCTACGGTTCCCAGTGTGCAGCTGCTGCCATGACTAGGGGGTTCCGGAAATTCCAGGAAGCCTTCTGTAGTCTTGAAGCATACTGTGGGAGTCTTGACTTCAGGCATCTATCTTGACATACAGTACTTACCAGCACGTATGTTTTATAGCTCATATCTATTTTATAATTCATGCAGAGATTATTTGGAGTGTGACAACTTTCTAACAGGTACAGCACCCTACAACACCAGGGTTCAAGGCTACACCCCATTAGCAGTCAGTTAAAACTGATTATTTCTTTACACATGTAAGAATTTTTTTTCATGGTTCAAAAAAGGTAAAATTAAGAATGTAGCCATGTTTCAGATACTTGTGTTATCCCCTAGAGCTGCGAGTCTTGCTTGAATAGTTCAGACCTGCCTGCAAGTAAGTTATCCCTAAATTTTATGTAGCCACTAGTATGTCAGCAGTGGTGTCTTTACTCAATTAAAACATTCACTAGACTGTAAATGCAGGAGCTACAGTAAGCTGCCAGCACTACAGCCCTGCCAAAGCCATCTGTTTGGAGGGAAACCCAAGAATGAAACTTCAAAGCTTTCTCCCATGACTTCCAGCCTTCTCCGCCTTTCCCTGGCCCACCCAGCAACTTTTCCCAGGGAAGTGCCTGCACAGGGGAGCTCTGTCCTCACAGCAGGAGCAGCAAGGTACCTGACAGCAATTTTCTTTGTGGGAGCAGAAGGGAACTCCCTGGGACAGGACTTGGCCAGCTGCCAGCAGTTTCATCAGCAGATCAGGCCTTCACCCCACCCAAAGAGGGTTTGATGTACCTCACGCACCCACACAATGCCAGCTCTATGCTCACGCTCTATGAATTGTGCAGCCAACATTTCTCCAGTGTTGTTTCTGCTGGTCTCTGCCTTCTGCCATTCATCAAAACCGCTTCAGGGAAGAAGCCCCGCCCTTCCCAACTCTGCACAGTTTAGAACTCCTGGTTCTATCGGTTTTTAGGAATGCAACAGTTTTCTAAATATTTAAAGACAATTATTATTAACAAGAACTTTCTATTTCGAAAGGTAGTTAGTTATAATAGTATCTACAAACATGACTATCCAAAAGTGATTTTATGTTAAAATACATTAGCCACGGAAGCATAATTGACTTTTTACTCAAATAATACAAAATACTTTCACTTGAAATCTTCAAAGTCACTGACCACAGTCTTTTTTTTGACCACAGCAGGTCTGGGGTTCTTTGGTTGCTTGGTTGGTCTTGTTTTAGGTACCTATATATGTTTTTTTTTCGCCTGATGCTGACTTGAGATTACTCCAGTGGGAATCTCCCACACCAGATACACTCCTTTCTATTCTTTGTTGTTTAAAAAAAAAAAAAAATCAAAATGAAACAGTGCTGTAAGTTACTGTACATGAAAGTTTTCCATTAAAACCAAACTGGAAGAAAGCAACATACCTTTGCTTTTTTTCGCAGCAGTTTTGCTAGACGCACCACATAGGGTTTGAATTCCCTCTGATGGGTACCCTGCCTTCGTACTTCCAAGCCGGAATCATCTGATGCTTCTGGAATAAAAGCCCAACGATACCTGTCATGAGATAACACAAGCAGATATTATCCTTACTGAACATGCAGGCTTTTCTGCGAGATCTAAAAATACGAGTGAATGAGGAGTTCAAGTTAAGCATCAAAGAAAGGGAGGGGACCAAAACCAACTCACACAAAGTCCACCACATTTTGACAAAAAGAACAGGGAAGGCACATTCTGAACAGCAGGAGGGAACATGGCTGAGAATGCAGCATTGTCTTTGTCCTTCAGAGCTTCTTAAAGTATTCAAGGATGCCAAGAGCAAGATAAGGCAGAGAAGCTAAATAAAAGAACCTTCAAGATGAGCTTGAAGTTTAGAAATAGTACAAGGCACAAACTGACACAGCGGGTACAAGCCCTTCCACCCTCTAGCCCACATGAGCATCTTTTAAAGAACAGGATAATCAGAGGTGACCAAACATCTCCAGAGCTGTGCCAGGGCAGCACCTTTCACACAGTCACCACTGGGCAGTGTAAAGGAAGAGACGAGATACTTTCTTTTGTCCTTGGTGGCCCCTCATTTCTAGGGTCTTCAGCAAATCCCAGTTGTTTTGCATTCATTTTTTTTTCCAACAGAACAGGACTGCAGAGGCACTGAGGAAGCAGTCTGCGCACACGAACACTACCGACCAAGAAACACCTAGGAGGTCCTCTTCACAAGAGGGTTTGTTGCAACATCTTCCAGACAGATCACGCAGGAGTGATCAAAATGAGTCATGCTGCGGCGACATACAGTCGTCTGATCTCATGTGTTAGTCACTGAGACGTGTGGGTGTATTTTGAGTGCTTAGACATTACTGCAACTAAATAATTTAAAACCAAAATATTTTAATAAATCACCGTTACTGATTAGCTCACAAGTGTGGAGAATCTCTTGCCACAGATTAAATCAAACCAGCTTGAGTTCACTGGGTACTCAGCATCATTTGCTCTCGGGGCCACTCTTACACTGGGAGGGAATGAACTGTGGGCTGCCCTGGGTGAAGGCCAGAAAAGGGAAGGAAACAGGAAAACAAAGATTTTTGTACACGAGAATTTTACCAAGAGGCATGGACAAACATCCATCAACTTAAATGACGGGGTCTTCTACTCACATCTGAAACTGAGGCAGGTTTTCAGATGGTAAAGCTAGGGCCAAGTCCAGAAATTTGCAAGCAGACAAGTACAAGTTCAACCATCTCTGGCTATTGTAGGACGTGGAAAAACCATTGCCACCTGTGTACGTCGTCTCCAGACCAGCAACAGATGGGCCAGAAGTTCTAAAATAAATTACAGAAGGCAGGTGAGTAATAACAACCTTCTGCCACTACGGGCACACCATCTTTCTCACCTGCCTTCACAAACACACAACTCTTTATTTACCAACTGAATTAATAAATCAAACCAGAACATTACAAGTCTGTGCTATGGGTGGAGTTTTGCATGGTTTTATAACATATATATATAAATATATATACAAAATATTAACATATAATAGACATGTTATGCTGTATCTCATTCCCATCAGATATCCACATTACAAGAAAGTTTAAAATTTCCACTTATGTCAATATTACTTTATTTAGGGAAAAATTCTTCAAAAGAACAAAGAGAATCTAGAAAAAAAGTGAAGAACAAGTTTTGGGCAAATAACTCCTCCTGTTCTGAGAAAACTGCCTCTACGGCTAGCTTGACTGAAACTGGATCATACTGTGCAGAAGGTAGATGGGATAGAAAAGGACAATGAAACAAGAAAAATTATCTACCGCATTTTTATGGCTTTTTAACACTAGACAAACCCACATCTTTCTTTAGACAAAACCAAAAGTGCATGAGTCTTATTCTAAATAAGTGTATGATACAAAAAAGCTATAAAGTCATACCATGCATATTTTAATTTCAGAAGTAGTGTAATTTTAGCCAGGAAAACACTGTAAGAACGAACATGCTTGCGTTGCGTAATTTACCTTGGTGGTTTATGAGCAATCTGACAGTGGGATTTTTTTGTTTTGTCCTGAATGTTATGTCCCTGGTACTGCAGTCAGTCTGAACTTCCCTTTACTCATCCTTCCCATTTGAGCCTGACAGTTCTTTCTAAGACTAATTATTCTAAAGAATGACTCAACTGCCCACCAGCATGCTAGGAGACTGTTATCAAGTGGAAGAAGTTGCAAGTTCATCAGTTTACCTGGAAATGTCTTCATCAGCAGTGAGCTCCTGTTCCATCAGTAAAAACACTTGCACCTGAAGATCAAATGCTACATTTTAGTACCATTTGTTATACTGTGTGACTCAGGAAAATGCTGTAGGGAGGACTGAATAATAAGCCGTAGAGGAACTGTTTGGAGCTTTATTTCCATTGCTGGATGATGAAATAAACCTCTGACCTCTGAGTGGAAACTGGCACCCTAAAGCTCTTTAAGCCTTTACACTTAGCCTGAGTAGCACAAGGGCTATTAAAAAACTGTCTCTTTCACTGCCAGGAAAGCTCTCAGAGGCCATTCCCCTCTACTACTTAGAAAGAGAGCAAGAGCTAAAAGAAATGAGAAGAAAGAACCATGTAATGGAGCAGTCAAGCTCAGGTGTGAGCTCCCCACTGAACGTAGTTCCAGGGCTGTGTAACTTGTGTAGAGGCCAGGGGACAGCACAGAAATCAGAGGGCTACACTGAGCAGAATGGGTTTCCTAATATTTAAGCTACTGCCAGGATAAAAATTAAATGTATCTATTGCTAAAACAATGCATTTGATATTTAAAATACCTTATAAAGCTTTTCCCTTTTTTGCTTAGATCTGTGGATAACTAAAGGCTAGGTTAGGTGCCTACAGATATTAAAAAAAAGGTCACAGCAGTGATTCTGTGATTTGCTCTGTGTTAGCCAGTCCCTTGGGACCTCCTTGGCTAAACAGACCACAGGAGGCACTAACCACTCTCCTCCATTCCCACTGCCAACACTGAAACCCAAAGAAGTGTGTCAAACAGCCAACACTGGAGACTCCATAAGTAGCAACTGTGAAAAGACACGTTTATCCTCTCTTGTTATGTGGAGTAAAACACAATAAAGAAGAAAGCTGAGTCAAGCCTTGTATAAATCTAGTTACAAAATTTCAGCCACAATGTGATCTGAATGACCAACAACTGCCAATACAACATGGATTCTGACTCCTCCTTTATGTGGCTTCTCATCCTCATTGCTAGAGGAAGAATCATAGAATCACAGAATGGCCTGGGTTGAAAAGGACCTTAAAGATCATCCAGTTCCAACCCCCCTGCCATGGGCAGGGACACCCTCCACTAGCCCAGGTTGCCCAAAGCCTCATCCAGCCTGGCATTGAACCCCTCCAGGGATGGGGCATCCACAGCTTCTCTGGGCAACCTGGGCCAGTGCCCCACCACCCTCTGCGTGAAAAATTTCCACCTAATATCCAACCTAAATCTCCCCTCTCTTAGTTTAAAACCATCCCCCCTCGTCCTGTCACTATCATAAGAAACCTGAATGCTAAAGGAAGCAGAAACAGGGAACACCGAGCAGAGCAGGAGTGGGAATTGTGGAGCAGGTACATATATGTTGTCAGAAATTGAAGCAGGAGTTAGTAGTGAACAATAAGGACAAATGCAAATTTAATTCAGGAGACATCTAAAAAGCTTAAATAGCATAAGCCAACAGATGTTCTATTTAGTTGCCAAAAAAACCCAGACAGTAGGACTATAAAAGTAGGTCAGCTTTCAATGTGTCCATTGTACGTTTACATGCACAATATCTAGGAGCGATTTTCTTATAAGTGTTGAGGAGGAATGAGGTTGTGTCTCAAATTTGCACCAGTCTTCCAAATCGTGAATGCTAACTGCAACTCACCAGTTCAGTGATCATGGTCGGCCAAAGAGAGGTAAGGTGCTGTGGAGACATTCTTAAAAGCAATACTCTGAAAAACAGGAACACTTGGGAATGAAGGGTGGGCACCTGTGGCAAACGGAGACTTTCTACCAGCCTTTCTGAAACAAAAAAACAAGGTTTCCTCAGTTCAGAGTTTGCTCATCTTATGCAAAGTTTCACCCATTACAAAAAGAGGAGTTTACAGATTTCAAACAACACAACAAAGGTCTGAACAGCTAGGACATATCATTATTATTATCAAAAGGCTGCATCATCATAGTACATGGGATATTACACAGGGACGATATGCTCATATTTAATCATAACCACCTCAAAGCATTCAACATTTACATGAGGCAGGTACATAAAGAAATTGTTCAGTCAAACCAACACATGCACTCTGCAGTTCAGATCAGCAAAACCACCTGATATCTTGAATATAGTAAGCCTGTCTACTGACTTGACTGGAAAAAAATTCAAAGAATAAATCCTGGAAAAAATGAAACAGGACAGATGGTGCAATTGACTTTCCACATGGAGGAAGGGACCAAAGTCTCCACCTTAGCAGCACTAATATCTAGAAGCTGCTGCTGTAACTATTTGTGTCATCTTAGAATAAAACCAGCAGCTCCTCTTCCCAATTCACGTAACGTAAAAGATCACTCGAAGAGATATTCTTCAGTGATAAAGAGGACAGTTAAAGAGAACAGCTAGAGAAGTCAAGAATTCAAAATTTCAAGGTCAGGCTTTCTATTTATCCCTAGTTGATAGGTGTTTGTACCTCTGATGTTGATATCAAAATGCACGTTGCAGGTACCCAAGGACACTGATCAAGGTATAAAATGACAGATCAGTGAAATAATCGGGATAAAAGTCTATTGTTAATCACAAAATGTGTGTAGCCTGTAGTCACTTAAGACTGAAAACAACCAAAATCTGCAGAAACTTCGCATCCGGCCATGGAAATAGTACCGCACACCAATTTTCCAGAGACAAATAACCTCCTGTTACCCTGCCATAGAAATATTCCTCAGTTATCATCAGAGTCCAGAAGTCTACGAAATGGTACATTTTTACTGACCTTGTATGTCTGGAAGGTATTTCTGGTATTGGTCTATCTCACTACTAAAAATTGCGAAAGCCAGTCTCTTCAGGAGCATAGCACGCTGTTCCAGCTCCACATCTCGATTAGCAAACAGATTGAGTGAACTGCTCTGAGCCACAGCCACTCGTGCTGAAAGAGAAAACGCATAGTGCAGAGCTGAACTTCAACCATCGCCCTTTGGTTTCACTTTAAGGCACAAATAGCTCTCACTTTCATTGCATTAATGTAGGTTGAAAGCAGATGTTAAGAAGAGTAGTGTAGGGGAGAGGGACCTGGGGATCCTGGTGGACAGCAGGATGACCATGAACCAGCACTGTGCCCTCGTGGCCAAGAAGGCCAATGGCATCCTGGGGTGTATCAGAAGGGGGGTGGTCAGTAGGTCAAGAGAGGTTCTCCTCCCCCTCTACTCCGCCCTGGTGAGACCGCATCTGGAATATTGTGTCCAGTTCTGGGCCCCTCAGTTCCAGAGGGACAGGGAACTGCTGGAGAGAGTCCAGCGCAGAGCCACAAAGATGATTAAGGGAATGGAGCACCTCCCTTATGAGGAAAGGCTGAGGGAGCTGGGTCTCTTTAGCTTGGAAAAGAGGAGACTGAGGGGTGACCTAATTAATGTTTATAAATATGTGAAGGGTGAGTGTCAGGAGGATGGAGCCAGGCTCTTCTCTGTGACATCCAGTGATAGGACAAGGGGCAATGGGTTCAAGCTGGAACACAGGAGGTTCCACTTGAATATGAGAAAAAACTTCTTTACAGTGAGGGTGACAGAGCACTGGAACAGGCTGCCCAGAGAGGTGGTGGAGTCTCCTTCTCTGGAGACATTCAAAGCCCGCCTGGATGCGATCCTGTGCGATCTGATCTAGGTGTTCCTGCTCCGGCAGGGGGATTGGACTAGATGATCTTTCGAGGTCCCTTCCAATCCCTAACATTCTGTGATTCTGTGAAGATGCATATTCTGCAATTTGTATTTTTAACCACAGGGACTTAAAATACATGTTGAAAGAAAACTTGTAAATATATACAATAGTGTCTGAGTTCGGGGGCTTTTGGGAGGGTGTTTAGCTTTTTTTTTTTTTTTTAAACACAATTTGCAGGTATAGATTCTCAGAAGTCTGGAATGTCCAGAGTCAATTTTTCCTTAAGTGGGGTTAGTGTCAGATGTTAAAAAAACCCCCAACAAACAAATAAAAAGCCCAAAACAACCCCCACCCACTCTGCTTAATCAACTTTGCCACATAAGCAAAATTCGCTGTGCCAGGATGGTCTCAGATTCTGTCACTTCAAGTGAACTTACTTATGGGTCTCTAGAATCAAGTAGAAAACACAAAAAACATTGATTAAACCAAACAGATTAGATAAATGTTGAACAAATGTTTTCTTCGAGATATTAATTTTCCCTCTCTTTAGTGTTTCCCTTAGAGAAAAGTCACTACTACATCAACAAATACTTACTCATCAAATCTCTGAATGTGGTTTTGTCATGTGTCATCAAATTATCCATAATAGCTCTCCAACTAAAAGAGGAAGATTGTTTACAAATCAGAAAAACAAGAGAAAAGCAGGAATTTGCAGGCATATTTAGAGATTTTTTGGCTCTTTAATTCAGGCTAAGGCTTCCAATCCAACTTCTCTGCTACACAGGTACCATTTACTCAGTGCAATTTGATCTGAAACTATACTGTTTGAAGCCCCTTCTAAAAGAAAATTATGAATGGGATCCAGAGAGACTTTGACAGGCTTGAGAGGGGGGCCCATGCAAACCTCATGAAGTTCAGCAATCTCAAACATGGACACAGGCTGGGTGGTGAGTGGATTGAGAGCAATTCTGGGGAGAAGCACTTGGGGGTACTGGTGGACATAAAATGGAATATGAGCTGGCAATGTGTGCTCAGAACTCAGAAAGCCAACTGTATCCTGGGCTGCATCAAAAGAAGTGTGACCAGAAGGTCAAGGGAGGTGATTCTCCCCCTCTACTCTGCTCTCGTGAGACCCCAGCTGCAGTACTACATCCAGCTCTGGAGCTTCCAACATAAAAAAAGACCTGGACCTGGTAGAGAGAGTCCAGAGGAGAGCCACAAAGATGATCAGAGGGCTGGAGCACCTCCCCTATGAGGACAGGCTGAGAGAGTTGGGGTTGTTCAGCCTGGAGAAGAGAAGGCTCCGAGGAGACCTAATGGCAGCCTTCCAGTACCTGAAGGGAGCTACAGGAGAGATGGGGAGGCACTCTGTATCAGGGAGTGTAGGGAAAGGACAAGGGGTAACGGTTTTAAGCTGAAAGAGGACAGATTTAGATTAGATAGTAGGAAGAAACTCTTTACTGTGAGTGTGGTGAGACACTGGCCCAGGTTGCCCAGAGAAGCTGTGGATGCCCCATCCCTGGAGGGGTTCAAGGCCAGGCTGGATGAGGCTTTGAGCAACCTGGGCTAGTGGAGGGTGTCCCTGCCCATGGGACAAATGTTGACGACAGGAGCCATTCCCCAACAAACGTTAACGACTTTTTTTCTCATAGAATAAATAAATTTTAAAAAATCTTGAAATTGAAAAAAATGTACTAGTTCATAGAAATACATCTTGAGTAAGTGGATTTCACATTTCATGTGGTAATCTAAAACACAGTACATTCCTCTTTATACCTCTCAACAGATACCTGTAGAGAAATTTTGGTCCATATTATACATACTCTTGTGTAATGGTGTACATAAAATTTGTAACAGCCATCGATATAAGCAGGAAAAAGAAAGTCTTACTGGTTAACACACGAAGCATCCATCTGGAAGAAACTGGAATCCATAAAGAGGTCAAATGCTTCTTTTTTCCATGCTCTCCTTGTATACTGATACCCACTAAGACTGCTTAATAACTGGACACAGGCTCGATAGCTGGATGCATTGTGAGCACTAAACAAAAAAAAAGTCAGCATGAAACATTTTTGAACTGTCACTTTATAGAAAGCTTGATAAACATTTAATCCTTATCATGCCTGTTTCAACTCAGGTGTCACCCACTAAATTTCAACTGGCTACAGAGATCTACGTAATTCAATAAATTGTAAAGATACCTGTGATTACGGAGGTAGGGAACAACATAGTGCATAATATTTACAAGCAAAGGAATAACCCTCTCTTTTTCATCACTGTAGAAAACCATATCCAAGAGATGAGCCAAAACCTACAAAAGTAGACGAAGATATGTTATCATGCACCCTCAAATTGCTTTTTATCTACTACTTGGCATGTTTTGTACAATTTCCTTTACTGAACATTCAAGTTAGTGATAGAAGTGACCGTATTTCAGGTACTATATAAAAAGAGTATAAAGATCCCGTCATTTTTAAAACAAACTAAGATAAACACAGAAGCATAAGCTCCCAGGCAAAGCATTCTACCGAATAAGCTACAAACAAACAACAAAAAAGCAAAGATTAACTGCAGTTATAGCAGTAAGTAACACATACCACTAACAATACACAAAGTTTGCCACCAAAAAAAATTTCCTATGCTACACATCTGAATGGCTGTGTTTTACATCTTATCCATCTCACCGAACCTTTATAACTGGGTTAATGACCAGGTTTTATATATTGTTACATCAAATCTCTTTCCCAGGCTTCTAGTCCAAAGCTTTTCACAATACAAAAGTCTACTATATGCCAGTATTTATTACATCTGAGGAGACACTTACCTCAGAAAGTAAGGTCAACGCATGGACACTATAAACAGATGGAGTTATGTTTGAAGTTTCCATTGCTGGAGACAACATATCTAAATGATAAAAAAAACATGCCCAAAGTTAGTTTTCTTAAGCCATTATTTACTTTACAAGAATATTTTAATAGCATATATTTTGAAGATGTACAGACTTTGCCATATACACTGTCTGTGTGTCACAGTCTTTGCCAGGTACAAGTCAAGCCTGGACAATACTGAAACATTTTTAAAGTATTCAAATATAGTAGATCTGTCCTCTTTGTTCATTTTGGTCTGAAAATCAATGTTTTGTTTAAAATAAAGATGAAAATGAAACTACCTTCAACATCTGACTCTAAGTTGTTTCCATCAACCATGATCTTGGGGGAAGGCTTAACCTCCAAGTTTCGTCTCAGCCAAGTAGTCTGTTCCAAGGAAGAACCAGCAATTGCCCCAATGGCATCCACTATCTTGTGCGTTACATCCTGGCAGAAAAAAAAAAAACCCAAGCTTTTAAGAACTTGGTGCAGAAGGGCTGAATTGGTTGTCTGATGTGTTTTTGTAGAAAATCTATATAACTAAGTATAAAACTGATTTCAAATCACTTCTGTTCTATACTATCAGTGATTAATAACTCCACAGAGAATGAGATCTTTTTCCACAGATGGTAAACAGTACCAAGTAGAAGACACTAAAGAGTTATTTCAGACAGAACTGATATATCAGATAATTCTAGTACATTCAAGCATTTATTGTTCAATTTTTTCCAAAAGAGACACATATACAACAAAGTCCTTACCTGGAGATCTCTTTGATCTTTCTTATTCTCCAGGCTAGGGTTTTTCATAATGAACTCATTAAGAACACTGAAAAAACCACAGAAGTAGAGATGAATTTTCTTCTCACAATACATTATGCAGTGATTTTTAGAGCTAGGACAAATCTAAAGAGATTTATGTGCACAATACTTATTCAGTAAACCTTCGGTCATTGCTACTTATTAGTATTCTAAAGAACAACTTTCAAGTTTATTAAATTAATTTTGATCATACCATAATAGTTTATCAAGAACATGTTTTACCACACTATACACAAAAGTATCTTTAGAGACAGTTTACTATGGAAGATAAATTCCAAAACTTCAAGAAAATGGTCCTTGAAGCTTTATACAGACAACCATATTCAATAATTTATTTCTAACACTCCACAAACAGCCTTCACGCTAGTAATGAATCCTTTCTACTGGACTGCAAATCTACACATACCTGAGAAATAGTCACTGTAGTTATTTTCTAAGAAAAATCTGAAACTTAAATCATAGAATCATAGAATAGTCTGAGTTGGAAGGAACCATGGAGGTCACCTAGTCAAAGCCCTCTGCAGGAACCAGGGACATCTTCCACTAGATAAGGTTGCCCAGAGCCCCATCTAACCTGACCTTGGATGCTTCCAGGGAAGGGGCATCTACCACCTCCCTGGGCAACCTGTTCCACTGTTTCACCACCCTAAGTGTAAAACATTTTTTCCTTATATCTAGTCTAAACCTCTCCTCTTTTAGCTTAAAACCATTACCCCTTGTCCTATTGTCACAGGCCCTGTTAAACAGTTTATCCCCATCTTTCTCATAAGCCCTTGTAGGTACTGAAAGGTCGTAGTCAGGTCTCCTCGGAGTCTTCTCCAAGCTGAACAACCCTAACTCTCTCAGCCTGTCCTCATACAGGAGGTGTTTCAGGCCTTTGATCATCTTCACGGCCCTCCTCTGGACCTGTTCCAACAGGTCCATGTCCTTCCTGTGCTGAGGGCTCCAGAGCTGGACAGATTAGTCCAGGTGAGGTCTCACAAGAGCAGAATTGAGAGGCAGAATCACCTCCCTCGACCTGCTGGTCATAATTCTTTTGACGCAGCCCAGGTTACGGTTGGCTTTCTGGGCTGCAAGCGCACACTGCCGGCTCATGTCCAACTTCTCATCCACCAGGACATCCAGGTCTTTCTCTGCAGGATTGCTCTCAATCTCTTCACTCCAGCCTGTATCGATACTGGGGGTTGCCCCAACCCATGTGTAGGACCTTGCATTTGGCCTTGTTGAACCTCATGAGGTTTTCACAGGCCCAATTTTCCAGCTTGACAAGGTTCCTTTGGATGGCATCCTGTCCCTCAGGGGTGTCAACCTCACCACTCAGCTTGGTGTCAAGCTTGGTGTAAATCTACTTTTAAAGAGCCTGAATCACTCAAGCAATCGGTAAGGTAAGATCACAGCTTATATCATATTATAATATAAAATGTAGTATACATAACCATTCCTCAAAGAAGAAACTAATTTGATAAAATGCACGGAACTAAGGCAATAGCTCCCACCCAAAAATAAGTGATAAAGATTCGAAAACACTTGACACTTCAGTATGATTTTACACACTTACATTTGAGCTTATTTGGAAATTGCAAGTATCCAGATCACTTACCCAAGTATGAGGAACTGTCCTGGAGCTGGAAGGCCAACCTGGATGGAATCCTTTAACAGAAGTAGCAGTGCTGCCCAGCTATCCACTAAGCTGGTCACTGGAATCCTAAGAGAAAGAGCAGTTACGGTAATGAATACAGCATCATCTCCTTCTGGTATTCCTCATTTTCTTTCTACCTCACAATTCTTCTGTCAGATACTGTGAATCAACATTCATACAGATTCTTTGGCTTTTCATTTAATTAGGTGCCTACATCAAGTCATTAAGAAAAAGCAGAAGGCAGAAAAACAGCGCACTCGAAAGATATGCTTTTCAGTCGAAGGCTGGAGTGGTACCAATGAGTTACGGCACAATTAAGGCCAGCTTTCCTTGGACGGGGGGCAGATTTTCTGCAGGATTTTTAGGTCAGGGAAAAAAGGTGATGCACAACTGGGGAACTCACAAAAGAAACCCCTATGTTTTTTATTATAACTACAGCTCAAAACCATGCTTTATTCACACAGGCTCTTCCTCATCCTAGGGATTATAAAAAGATGTAAAATATTCCAATTGTCTATCTGCTTCTTGATGACAGAAATAAAACTTAACTTCTTGTCTTACCTTTGAGTGTAAGCATAGAAAAACTGCAACATGCAGACTTCCAGGGAAAGATGTTTCTAGAAAAAGATACACAACCTGTGTCATCAGGAAGAAGCAAGTGACTTTTTTTTCCCCTCCCTTGCCAGGGTAAAACTGACAATGCTATGATGTTACTGCAGTGTCTGAAGGTACAGCTTAATTCATTAACAGGACATTATGAATGTCCATTTAGGCATCTGTCCATGAAGTTGTTCTCTTTTTTATTATTCCCTCATTTTCCCACTTCCCTTGAAAAAAAACCAAACCTGATGCTACAGTATGCACTTGTTTCCCTAATGCAAGCACCCTATCCCCACAAAACTCAGTCTTGTACCGAAGTAGTGAACAGGATTCTGGAGTTGTTCAGTAAATGATGACGACTTAAGGAGGTATGACTTCCCTCCAAAACTTCATCCATCTACTAGATACCATGGAAATTTTCAGACAGTACTGCTCAGCTTTGTGAATGAAGTATCCATATCATCAGTGTTTTAAGCTTCAGCAAGAGGACATGAAATAAATCAATAGCATCTCTACACTTTTCATACCTTGTCCTTTGCTATGGCTGGAGGCTGCTTCAAAACTTCTTTCACTGTTTGTATAACAGTCTCCGTTCTCATAACACTGATAGAGCGAACTAGCTCAACCAGCAGAAGCTGTTCTTCTCCTGCTGTAGGAATAACCTAAAAGAATCAAAAGTACAGCACGGATTATCATCAGACAATGTCCATGCCAAAATGAAGGCAGCTGGCCTCATAGAATTGAAATGTTGGTAACTAAAAGTTCATCTAGAGACTTGGAATCACTTATTGTTTTCTGAAGAATTCAGGAGGATTATCCCCTTCTAAAATAAAATGCTAGCTCCCTGACAGTACAGTTGCTATTTAGAATTATTATATAAACATTCTCCATATTTCATACTGTGTATTTTTTCAGTGGAATGTCTGAATTTTCTCCTTCTAAAACATTAAAGCTATTAACTCTATTTGAAGTGACCACTGTAGCATAAACATACCTTTGTCCTTGAAGGATTTTTATTTTGCCTCCTTTCATTCCATACAAACGCAATAGCAGCCATGAAGTGAACACCGTGATTCATCGAAATTGGACCCAAAAGTTCAAGAATCTGCTGCCTCAAATTCTGAAATGTGGAAGCAGAACACATAAGACCTTTAGGTAAGCACCTCAGGATTACGTTCAAAACATCTAGTTAGAAAGACATACTTGGATGGTAACAACCACTAACTTCTATAAAAATTGAAGGATGCACTCAGAGGGGTCATAAAGCTCTATTCTACATGTGGTACTCTTCAACCATTTAATTCATGACTGAGACAAGGGAAAATAAAATACACTCGTTAAATTAACAGATGGTAATGAAGTGGGAAACAACTGACAGAAAGGTACAGAACTAAAAGTGATGTGACAAACTCAAAAAACATCCTGAAAAAAGATAAGCTGCAGTAAAGGCTTGATCTTCGCATGCAAAGATAGGGATAAACAACTTTAGTGATTCAGGATGAGGAATTGTTTAGATAACGGTGCTACAGAAAAAAAATCTTGGGATAATAATGGATCACAAACTCACCATGACAATTCTGCAAGGAAGGGGAAAAGAGCATTCATAAATAGCAGTACCCATGAAAGACATTAAATATTTCCCGTGAAAGAATATATATGTCCAGTTTTGGACATTTTGCTTCAAAAAATGTACCACAAACTGACAGAACTCAAACTATAGAAAAAAAGATTAGTGCTATGGACTACAACCTACAAGAAGGAGCAGAAATGGGTTTCTCTACAGCCAGGAGAAAAACATAAGTGGAGATATAAGTTATCAAATGTGGATGAGGTCATTAGGAAGAAGAAAAAAAGATGATGTTCATGTCTGCTACAAATAGCAATGGACTTGCTTTGTAGCAAGTGAGATAAAGATTTAGAAGAACACGCTACTCTGGAAGGCTGAAATACTGCTGAAACTCTTAATAACATGGTTTTTAAGCATGTCAGAAGTTATTGAGGCACACTTGGGTCAGAAAATGTATTTCCTGAGCTGTCTTGACCTGTTTTCTATGACAGGAAGATTTCAGACAAAAATGCACTTTCTACCAGTTTTCTGAAAACCATTTTTCTCTTGGTCAGAGATATTTCAGTAGGAATTGTCTAAGCTTGCAGGAAACTGCTCTATATGATTCCAGAGCTTAACTATAAACTTCATGCACTTGCCAAGAGTGTGTTTGCCAAAGCAACCTAGTTGCAATGAAGCTTATAAAGCTTGTTTAGGCACACAATTCTGTAGAGTTCCAGTTTTGTGTGTGTTTAACCTCATCCACCATCTCCAAGGCACCTACCTGAAAGCAATGAGGTGAAAAAATAAAATAACTTATCCTGATACTACACCAAACAAGCTGAATTCAAACTGGACTTCTTCATATACAGGACATGTTGAATGCTCTTTTGAATACTAGGGATTTGGGCAAAGTTGGGATGTACAGAAGAGTTGATGTTTAACCAGAGTACAAAAGCTAATCTTTTTTTTCCACAGAAGCAGCACAATATTATATGCCATCAACAAGTACAGACCCCCTTCCTTTCAGTGAGTAAGAAACCCTCTGGCCAGCACAAATATTACTATGGATGCTGTCTGTGCAAAGACACAGAGTCTTAAGATAAGTTATTTTTTCATTCCTTCAATCTGAATGACGAAGGTTGAAAAGGATGTAACACAGCATTATCACAAACAGTATCTGATAGATTTCAAATTAATGGAGAAAATCTTATTTTAAAAGATTTCAAATCTAAATGACACTTTCCTATTTAATAATGTGAAGTATAAGAAGTTTGAACTGCTTCCAATAAGAGGGCTAGGCAGTGTTCTCCGCAGAGTCCTATTTCACCCCTTCTCAGGTTCTCTTCTTTACAATCACCAGCTTGCTATCTGCTATGACATTTCCCCACGCACAGTCACATCACTGTATGGGAACTGAATGAATAAAGGAACTAGTTCATAAGTGTCTCAGTATTAGATATTTTAAAAGGAGAGTTCTCTTTTGTTAAGATTTTACATTAATATTTTATATCTTTTGAGGCATAAAAGGGTGGCTTAATTTTTTTTCAGGACAGATTTTATTTTCTTTGTAAAAGGCAAAGAGGTGAGACACTGTCTTGAGTTGATACACTCGAGTTTAAAAGCAGATTCAATACCCATGCATAAAAGCCTCATTTGTGGGGTGGGTGAGTAGATGAGGACAAAGGTGTTAAAACTCAATTTACATGTAAGGGAATGGAATTGGATTTAGTTTGACAAAGGTATTAATGAACAACTTAAATTATATTATCCCTGATATTCTGACCTTTGTTGACCCAAGATTAATAATGGTAATGGATGCAGCAGCAGCTGTAGTTTTCTCTGAAGAATCTGCAAGGTGAAGGATGCTCCACAGCAAAGTCACAGAAGACATGATCATATGCAAGATAGATAGGATCCCATTGCGTGCTTCGATCAAGTGCTTCTGATCTACATTAACCAAAAGCTAGTGGATTTGAAGGGGAGAGAGGAGAAAGAGCATTAAATAACTACAGAAATAGCGTAAGTAAAATAGTGTAAAATGAGACTTAACAGAGAAGCTTTCAACCTTAACTTTCTTTTTCAAAACAGTTTTTCAATAATTCTTACAGTATGCACAGGTTTTGAGTCTATTAAAATAATAGTTAAAGAATGTTTTGGCTCAGTTGTTCAATATCAAATCCATTCTGAACACGAGGCCTCATGTCTACAGCAATCAATTTTGTATCATCTGCCTATACCTTTGCAAAACAATTATTTCAGAATTTAAATGTAATTGATACTCTAGGCAAAATTACTTACTTGCACAGACAATAAACACTTTTCAGTTACTTTTACGACTTAAATGAATGAAAGACAAAGGGGTACAAGAACAAAAACAAAACCACCATACCACCAAAATCAAGATTGCAGAGAGAGCACAACAAAAAATTTATCACAGAATCCGGGCCAATTTCTTAACAGAGACTATAATAAAAATATCAGACCTACAAGTATTGTTTGACTAAAAAGACAAATTGTGAATATACAGAAGGAGCAGAAAGAGAACATTTTGACATATTGCAAGATGAACACAGTCTAGCCAGAAAGTAACAGGACAGGCATCAGTCTGAGAAGTTCCACAAAACAAAGCCAGCTCTAAAAAGTGACATTTCAGAGGTCTGTAACTTAAGGAATTTCTACTTCAGTTATTTCAGGATAACAAAAAAAAACCAAGCCCAAGCCCAAACCAAAACTAACAAACAACCAAATCTAAGACTATTCTCTTAAAAGTATTATTAGCAGAAAATTGTTTTTCAGTTTGAGACATGTATTTTACCAACAAAAACATACTTACAGCTAAGACAATATATTTTGTATTTTTCCCACTCAGATCTTCATGTCTGCTAATATAATCACGGTCCTTAATTTGACACAGACTGCATAGGAATCTCTCAGACACCCAGATAAGTTTACCTGATGATACTGCGTAGATGGATCCAGGAGGCAGTAATGAATTATTGTCGTGATCCCTTCTAATAAAGTAAGAACCATATCTGGAGGAGTGACTGATGCCATCCAGAGAGGCCTAAAATAAGAGATTGATTTTTTTTTAAATGGGTTAATCTGATTGTAAAGTCATTCAACACAATCATAGAATCGCAGAATGGTTTGGGTTGGAAAGGACCTTAAAGATCATCCAGTTCCACTGTCCCTGCCATGGGCAGGGACACCCTCCACTAGCCCAGGTTGCTCAAAGCCTCACCCAGCCTGGCCTTGAACCCCTCCAGGGATGGGGCATCCACAGCTTCTCTGGGCAACCTGTTTCAGTGTCTCACCACCCTCACAGAAAAAAACTTCTTCCTAATATCTAATTTAAATCTGCCTTCTTTCAGTTTAAAACTGTTACCCTTCATCCTATCACTACACTCCCTGATAAAGAGTCCCTCCCCAACAAACATGCTTAAAAAGATTATCCATCTCTACATCCACATACCTATTATCAGATAATCCTGTTTCATATTTATACTGCTGAATTAAATTATCCAAGTTCCTGCAGAGCTGAAGAGTCACTGAAACAACCACTCTTTGAAGAACTTTTCCCATGTAAGGCAACGTAGAAGTGATAAGGCCGATCCACTGGGGATGCATTTTACAGGCACAGTGCTGGTGTAAAGCTCGTATCACTGCGCAGAGAAACATGCCTTGGCAAGTTATTGGCTGGGAATGTAAATACTGAAGAGAAGTCATCGGCTGCTGGGGACCGATGTGCTCTAAGTCTGTTATGACAAAGTCAAAGCCTGTTTCATTTTCCTCAGGCACAGTCATTACTCTGTGTTCCAGCACAATCAGCCGTTGAAGTACTTTTAAAAGCTGTGACTGCAGAGTACTACCATTGTCAAATTCATCTTCGGAGAAATTGATAAGGCTGTCTTCAGAGAAACCTTCTTCCACAGCCACTATGTTTTTTCCAGCCATCTTTTCACTGTGCCATTTCTGTGCGCTGAAGATAGATGACAGCAGGCAATGCAGGATCACTTTCTGAACCTTGCACTTGGACAACATGTCCGAAATAAAACTAGGAAAGCCCTTTGCAGAGCTTTCTATCACTTTTGCCAACTCAGCAAAGAGAAGTGTCAGAATTTCTATACTCATCATTTGCATATTGCGGTTTCCAATAAGGTCCTGCGAGGTTACTTTAACATGAGTTGGATAGTGGCTCCGCATATAGTACAAGCACAAGGAGATAAGAATTTCTATGTACATAGAGCTCCGAAAGTTATGGTTAGAATCCACTGGGATGTGACTGTAGAAATCCTTGCCCATGACAGATATTCGATGCCTGGCTAGAAGATTCTGGAGCAACGACAGCTGAGGAGTGTAAGCATTGTTGACACTGGTAGTGGAGATAGCACTTACAAAAGCTGAAGGATTTGTTTTCAGAATTGCTTTAATTGCAGAAAAAGCATACAATGTCCTTGAAGAGTCATACAGCTGGAGATAAAGCAGCACATGTTGATACAACGGATGGATATTAAAGTTGGGAGATTTTCGCATTCCTGGAGACCCCACATCACTTTCTATTTCTGAAATTTCTCCTTCCCCACAACTGTACCAATTTTCTAAATCAAGACCATCACTAAAGAAGACATTTGTTTGTTTAAGCTTTTCTGTTTGTGCTTTCTTCTTCTCTTCATCTTTCTTTTTGGCTATTTTCACCTTAGGTTTTGCACCTGGTTGCTTACCAGCCTCTTTAACAATTGTTTCTTTTTCTGACATTTTTTCTGGTACCTTTCCTTTAAAGCTGAACTGAATACTACTGTGGCTTCGCTTTCTGGACTTCGATTCAGTGGAAGCAAGAGTGAGATCAGAGAGGGATTGCTGGCTTTCTGCAATACAGGGTGAAGAGTTATTTCTTGAAATTTCATCTCTTAAGCTCTCAAGTCCAGTCTCAGTTGAGGCCGATAGCAATTGGGAGCTGTCATTACTAAGCAAACTACTCTGGCTACTTTGAATATTTTGATCTTCATTTTTTGTCACCTCTACAGAGTTATCCAAAGGACTGAATTTACACGAAGTATCCTCAGAGGGTACATTATGTTTAACTGGTTCAGTCTCTTCTCCAAGAACACTCACAACTCTGCATATAAGATCTGTAACCACTTGTTGCACAATTTCATCTGGTGAGTCTTCTCTCAGAGTCTGAGAGCTATCCTGAGCACTCAGGCTTTCTGTTTCCACTTCATAACTGATGTTGTCTCCCGTAGATGAATGAGAACAACCAGAATCAGAACTCTGAAGTATTTCAACCTGATGGTCAGGAAGGTCAAAATCAGACACAACCATTGGTATGGTCTCACTGCTGGTACTCAACAAGGAAAGTCTGTCACTCAGAGGGTTGACAGTCAGGCTGAAGTTCTCCATTTCATCCATAGTGAGCTGTTTTTCATTGCCTTCTTTAGGTATAATAAGTTGTCCTTGGCTTATAGGCACGTGGGAAAATGCTTAAAGAAAAAACACACAAAAAATTATACACATAATACTTTTGCTCTTCAGAATAAGAATTTAGAATCAGAATTTAAACTATTATTGAAACCTCAAATTATAGAGGCATGATAGTGTCTTTCCACTTCACAGCAGAAAAAAAAAGTTAATATGCAAATGACACACACATTCACATAACCCAAAACATGATCACTTCAGCAGTAGACCTTAGCGAAACAACACAATTCTCCCCTGAAGCCTTATGCAGACTTATCTGCTGGTGTTTTCATAAAAAAAAAAATTACTAAAATTACACAATACACACAAACACCTTCAAACCTGATCAGCATGTTTTCAGACAGCCCACATCAGCAGTCCTAGTTCATAAAAGCATTTCATTTCTTGGTTAAACTTCAAGGCATATTCTTAAGTTCTACTGAAGTTCAGTAAGACATAAGGAAATGCTCTGCATTAAAATACTTGCATATCATCTTCATTTGAGAACAATAAAACTTCCACAATACTTGGGACACCCAAACTTGAATTAGAAAAAACATGAACAAAGGCACATATAAGCAGTAACTATTCCATTACTTTGTTTTGCGAGTTACCCTCAAAAATTTTTACTACATTTTTAATGTTGCATGCAAATAGAAAATAAATAAATTAATTAGGAACTTCCTAGCCTTCTTGGGTACATACCATCAGCACAGCTAAACTTCTGCATAAAGTGCTTTTCATTTTCTTCTTCAGGGTGATAGGGAGATTTAGTCCAGTAACATTCAGCCTGTACTCGCTGAACAGAAACTCGCTGAGTTTTTGGATGGAGAAGGAGTAGGAGCAAAGGTTCAAGAACCCTTGCAATATCATGTCTTTGAAGCACTTGATTTAACCAGGCTTGTCCCACTGACCACGTAGAACCATCCAAGCTATTAAGGCTGTCCAGCATGATAAACAAAGATCTAGAATAGAAAGAAAAATGAATTTAGCATGAATTCTACACTACTCCCAGAATAATCCCATTTTAATCCTATATATGATAATTTTCAACATATCATTACATATTCCAGTGCTTCTCCATATAAAACAGGATTTTCTTGGGAATTCAAACTTTGCAACCTGCAGTTTTATATTTTAGTCCAGCCTAATGAAGAAATGGCCAGGAAGAGCTGGTAATAAAGTCAGTTATGATAACTGCTCTAATAGCAGCAATTGCATAGTCAGTTCAAGTATTTGTACACCTACTAGCATAACAAGCTTTGGTTGCCTACTAAGTGCTAGTACAGTACAAAAAGATAAAACTTTAAAAGCCAACTCACACAGATACACAGAAAAGAGAAGATAACTTATTCAAAGATCTTTTCTTCAACAACAGAAAAGAGAAATACACTTGACAATTCACCACTTCCTACTGTTTTCTTCTTGTAATAGTTGTAGCCTTTAGAATCCTTTTCAGACTTGGGGAAAAACAATATTATATNATCCATAGTGAGCTGTTTTTCATTGCCTTCTTTAGGTATAATAAGTTGTCCTTGGCTTATAGGCACGTGGGAAAATGCTTAAAGAAAAAACACACAAAAAATTATACACATAATACTTTTGCTCTTCAGAATAAGAATTTAGAATCAGAATTTAAACTATTATTGAAACCTCAAATTATAGAGGCATGATAGTGTCTTTCCACTTCACAGCAGAAAAAAAAAGTTAATATGCAAATGACACACACATTCACATAACCCAAAACATGATCACTTCAGCAGTAGACCTTAGCGAAACAACACAATTCTCCCCTGAAGCCTTATGCAGACTTATCTGCTGGTGTTTTCATAAAAAAAAAAATTACTAAAATTACACAATACACACAAACACCTTCAAACCTGATCAGCATGTTTTCAGACAGCCCACATCAGCAGTCCTAGTTCATAAAAGCATTTCATTTCTTGGTTAAACTTCAAGGCATATTCTTAAGTTCTACTGAAGTTCAGTAAGACATAAGGAAATGCTCTGCATTAAAATACTTGCATATCATCTTCATTTGAGAACAATAAAACTTCCACAATACTTGGGACACCCAAACTTGAATTAGAAAAAACATGAACAAAGGCACATATAAGCAGTAACTATTCCATTACTTTGTTTTGCGAGTTACTCTCAAAAATTTTTACTACATTTTTAATGTTGCATGCAAATAGAAAATAAATAAATTAATTAGGAACTTCCTAGCCTTCTTGGGTACATACCATCAGCACAGCTAAACTTCTGCATAAAGTGCTTTTCATTTTCTTCTTCAGGGTGATAGGGAGATTTAGTCCAGTAACATTCAGCCTGTACTCGCTGAACAGAAACTCGCTGAGTTTTTGGATGGAGAAGGAGTAGGAGCAAAGGTTCAAGAACCCTTGCAATATCATGTCTTTGAAGCACTTGATTTAACCAGGCTTGTCCCACTGACCACGTAGAACCATCCAAGCTATTAAGGCTGTCCAGCATGATAAACAAAGATCTAGAATAGAAAGAAAAATGAATTTAGCATGAATTCTACACTACTCCCAGAATAACCCCATTTTAATCCTATATATGGTAATTTTCAACATATCATTACATATTCCAGTGCTTCTCCATATAAAACAGGATTTTCTTGGGAATTCAAACTTTGCAACCTGCAGTTTTATATTTTAGTCCAGCCTAATGAAGAAATGGCCAGGAAGAGCTTTAAAAGCCAACTCACACAGATACACAGAAAAGAGAAGATAACTTATTCAAAGATCTTTTCTTCAACAACAGAAAAGAGAAATACACTTGACAATTCACCACTTCCTACTGTTTTCTTCTTGTAATAGTTGTAGCCTTTAGAATCCTTTTCAGACTTGGGGAAAAACAATATTATATATATGGGAATCTGAATTTTACCAACTGTTTTACATCCTTCAGTAGCACATGTTCATAAGCTCCTAGCTGTATGTACAGGATTTATCACTACTTCTGCAAGGAGTGACAGTATCAAGCCAAAGAAATAAGAACCTTTTTACTCCACTTCCTCCAGCTAAGTATACATTAGGAAATTTAAATAAGCACTTTCCACAACATTTGTGCTAGCTGAGGAAGACCAGACTAGCTCAGAAAAAACTGAATGAATCAGACTCTCAGAAGGTTGTCTGATACCGGAACACAAACCAGAAATCCTCTGCTGCTTGCCATAAACGAGATCTTACACGAAACACATAGATTAAACAAAAGAACTTTCTCTTAGTACTTACTTGCAATTTTGTTCTTAAGTTTTCTTATCTTTACTGTTACTTTCCATTCTTGTAAAATTCACTTCTGGGCTGACCTCTCTCTCTTGCTTTTGTTTTTACCAAATCATAGCAAGAACTCACATACTACTTTCAATATACCCAAATATTTCAACCACAGTGAAATGTGAATCGTGTGACCATTCCTGTCCTACTCTTTACAGCTACCAGAAAAATTTACAGCTTTCATAATCATCATTGTGAAAATCATGTCGTTTAACACAAATTCAATAATCATCCTCCTTCCTTGTTCTCACAGTTACACTGTAGTTCTCCAATTTCTAAACACTCTATATTGCTAGAATAACGAAGTTAAAGATTTTGAAGCAAAATTATTTCAAGTGAATTCTGCTTGCAATCACCAACCTGTCAAAGGTACGGCCAAAGGAAGAAGACTTGTTAATATGAAGGTCACGGGTGAGATGCCACAGAACTGCAAACTTTGAATGAGCTTCCATTCTTACTTTCTGTGGACCAAATCATAAGTTAGATCTATCAGATTAGATAAGAACTGGAAAAACAAGAGGTAAACAGCAGCTTAATTTTAATAATTTCATTATATATTTTAACTTAAAATCCTGTTTTCTAACATTAAAAACAGTAATAGGCAGCAATAAGTCCATGTGAACAACCTAGTAGCACGAAAGGATTCTCCCCCATCTTGACCTTGGCTGCTTTAATTTCACAGTTTACCTTGAAAAAGTTTTAAATACGTAATGTAGCTTGAACAATACTTATTTTACTCTCACAAGTTGCACAGCTCTGTTTTCAGTGAGTTTATGTATCAAGGCACTAGAAGAGATCATGGTTTTCAATATGAAAACTCAAGCACACAGAGGCAGAGAGAAGAGAGAGAAAGAAGAGGATTTTTTAGAGATAATGTCTGGAATTATGGGATTAAACACAGTATCCATGGAAATAAGGGAATGAAAACAAGTTGGCTAGAAAGAGACATAAAAATTGTCTAGCTAGATACGATGTTAATTGAGTTCATCACTAACACGCCAAATAGGTTTCTTGTGAGTGTGAATACAGAAAAGAGCATGGCAGCATCAGAGGGTGCACGAATCTCATGTTCTGCATGCAAATAAAAAAGGTAAGAGTATTTTTTATGTTGGAAACAATGAACATATGGCTATATTTTTTCAATATTTAAGTTACTTATGCCCTCTGAGGCACCAAGCCCTTTTTTTAAATATATAACTACAGATACATAATAACCTGTAGTTATATATTTAAGTCATCTTTTAGTAAATATATGAACAACTTACCTTGTCTCTGTGAGTCAGCTGCTGACTAATAACATCTTCACAAATGCTAGAAGATGGAACGAGATTGTGCAGCTGGTAAAAGAGCTCCACACTCTTCTGATGATGCTGAGGAGTTCCATCACCCAGCTGGTCCCAAAGAGTTAAAGCTATATGCTTTGTACATGAAAAGTTGCAAGAGACAAGTCAATGAGTATCATCCCTTGTTTTCCTCTAGACTATGTTGAGCTCATGCAGTGATGAGACATTACATCTGATGACACCATATGACCAACAGGCAATCTATAAAAATGTTCTTTTTGGTTCATATCTTTGTTCGAGGAACAGTTTGAAACAACTGTAATAACTTCCTATGTAAAAAAACCTCCTGTTAGGAGTCAGAACTCACAGATATCTCCAGAAAGAAATTTTCACTGAATTATAATTCACTCTGCTGCTATCTTTTGTAAATGATTTCTTACATAAATTACACAAATGCAGAGATTGTGCCCGAGTCCTACATTNAATTATATTTTTAAATTATATTTTTAAAATATTCATTTGAACAAGGATTTTCACCCAAGCAGTCAGTAAGATAATCACAGTTGGAAAACTTACTATATCTTTCCATTTAGAGTCTAACACAAGTTACAACTGTTATCAAAAATACTCAGCAAGAAAATTCGTTTTACCACACGAACAATGGCAAAGTGGCCAAGACTGTCAGTCTTCACCAGCCAGGAAAAGAAGTCTAACAAAACCAGCAATGAGAAAGCACATTGTACCTTAAAGAAATCTGTCTTTTCAGCCATATATCTCAGATTGCCTTGAGTAAGAGGAGGTCTGATGACTACAGCCACTCTTCCCTGGTTAGGGCTAAGAGGCTGAGCAGTCTCCACACTGTTCAGATTTTCTCCAGTGACGAGAGCAACAGATTGAGTCAATCCAACCAAGTCCATCACAAGGGAAATAGTAACACCCTGCACACTGAAATCACTTGCTTGCTTGCAAGCATTCATTAAAGTCTGTAGCCACAGCGGAGGCTGTACTTGTTCACAGTCTGAAACAAAAATCACAGACGATTCATTTAATCATTTTAAATATTATGAATTTTTCCTCTTACATCCTATAACCACACGCACAATTGTCCTTAGTCTTTCACAGTTCAACCTGCGTATTGTGCGGGTTTAAGAAAATGTATGCAAGAGAAAGATACTTCTTCTGTCCTTAAAAGAATCTAATTAAGAATGCAATACTGTATCAGTTCAAACAATTCATAACCAAAAATGAATAAGAAAATTTGAACAAGGAAAAGAAAAAAAAAATTTACGGAAATGCATCCACGCAATTTCATGTTTTAGACAAAACTCGGCTTTGAAAACTTTACACATCCTTCCATCCACTTTCCTTTTTCAGGAAATTCTTGATGAGCAATCAAATCTTAACATTGTAGCTTGCAGTCTGGAATAATTCTGTACTATTACATATGTATATAATAACCTTATATATACTATATGTTATATAGATATTAAAATGTACACACAAAATTATTGACATACATTATTTATAAACTACGTTCAAACTGACAAAAAAATAGAGATTTTCCTAGCAACACTTTAGAATTATCTGTGAAAACTGATGTTTTGGGTGGCAGAAACTTGATCCTGTTAGATCATACTCTACTTTCACGGTAGGTGGTTGTTTTCCCCTTTTTACTGTCCCCTCACTTAGTACTATACACCGGCCTGATAAAGCAAGCCTCTTTCTCTGAAGCTCACAGTCAACTCTCCAAGTGAATAATGCACCCTGTTATTTTAGAGGTACCAAACTTTAAAAGAACTCTGTTGATCACATTCCTAAAAATAGGCAAATGCTTCTAGAATCAGACCAAAGTGAAGTGCTATTTAATAGGATCAAATAACAGCATCTATTTTGAATTACGAGTATGTTCCAAATTACAGAACATAAAAAACAGCCTCTTCTGCAGTAGAAAAACATATCAATAGATGAAGAAAAGGCTGATGTGCAAACTATGGTAACTACCTGCTCCCAGTCTCCATTCTCTGGTGCACTGGCATGTTCGTTACGGGAAGCAAGACTCCTGGGATAGCCATGGAGCCCCATTCCCATCGCTATTCCCATCTGCCCTGCCATTCTGTACAACAGATGCTTATGTTTGAAATGAAATCCTTTTTATTTATTTCAACCACCTATAATTTATGCTTAATCCTCAAAGTCATGTTGTTTAACAGACTGCAAAGACTCAAAGACTACAGAAATAGAAGAAGCAGTCATGTTAATTTATCATGCTTATTTCCAAAAGCCAAAAAACTCTTCATCTCAAAGCAGTGCCCACCCCTTAGCCTTTAACAGATTTTTAAAGTTGTGGCTAGGAACAAAAAGCTGCAACCATGAAGTTTCCTAGGG